>BQNB010118816.1:0-17431 GCA_026074375.1 Tanacetum coccineum
AATTACGAAAACTGCCCTCATTTTAATTTTTTTTATAAAATACCCCTTTCCCCACTAGCGGTCGACAGTTAGTTTTTTTTTTAGAATGCACCAAAACAGTGCTTTAAATCGGTCGTTGCTTAACGACCGTTAATTTTTTTTTTTTTTACAAAAATATACCTTCTAACACGTCCAACCGAAAACACCGACCGCGAAACATCCCGCAGCGGAACGCGGGTGAGCCTAACTTGTTAAACAATATTTGATAGGCATATAATTACCGAGATCATACCAATTATAAGCAACTAAATATAATCCTAATAATTTAGAAAAAGAATATATAATGAAAGCACACCATAGCAGCCTTTTGTTAGGAATATTACCCTTTAATTACGATGATATTAGCCGGTTAACGAATTAACCATCTAGAAAGTCATGTAATGATTAAATAGGCACAAGAAATATATATCCCCATCGCATAATACTGTTATGATCTTGTTCATGACATTTAAACACAATTTGCACAATAGATTATGGTCTAATGAAGAGATTTTGTGTATAAAAGGTCATGAGTTCAAGTCTCGCTCGTACTTACTCCAGTTGGTGTTCTTATGGATCAAGAGAGTTGCATGGGCTATTTTGTGTTGATGGACAATAAATGATGCCAAAAAACACTCGAAATTAAGATGTTTCCGTTAATCTATCTCTTTTATAAATCACGTTCACTTTAGTTAAAGTTTGATCATATAGGTTACAAACACCTATGATCATATGTGTTCAAAGTTTGAACAAAAAAGTAGTTGATAAATTAATTAATAAAACAGTTATTACAGATTGACCAATCGCTTGTGTTAATTCAAAGCACAGCTTATTAACACTGTGGTAAAAAAAGAAAAATAAAAAGAGAAATGAATAGGGGAAATTGACATGTGCAAAGACAAAAAGGGGCCGTAGTAACCGCAAGGACATGCGCATATGTGGCCGCACCCGACATTTGACTCCCTCCTACTTGCTCATCATAGATTGCGGGGCTCTAAATTCCACATTTATATATTTTACACATGGAGTCGTGGAGGGGCATGCGGCACATCGTTTTCTTTTTCAAATAATTATTGAAAATTTTGTTGACATTAGAAATAAAAGCAGTGAAGAACAAATGGTGCTTAACTAAAATTGGAAATGTAATATAAATGATCGTGTGAAAAAAAAAAGTGATCATCGTTATGAGAAGGTAATTTGACTAAGTTTCAAACGTATGTGTCTGTGATGTTTGAAAAATCAGCAAAAAATTGTGAATTGGCGAGAACACTTTGATTTTGAGTGTCTTTTAGCATCAGCCATTGTCTATCTCATTAGGAATAGCTATGTCAACTTTCTTGGCCTAGTGAGACACCAACTGGAGTAGGCATGAGCCGAAACTCGAATCCTTAACATTTTATCTACAAAATCTCTCCATTAAACTTATGAGTTTTTCGGAGATAGGTACCAACTGAGCCAAGGCTCATTGGTTTTTAACTCTCAACAAAAGAATTACAAATTTTGTGGGTCAACTAATGATGCTGTTAGCTACTATGCTAATATTTCATGTATGATTCTTATTTTTAAAGTACCAAGTACCCTAGTAATATCTCGCCTCATGTTATAATAATTATTTTTATAACTTAGAACCTATAACTTAAACAAAAAAACACCCATCCTCATTAGTCATTACTCGCGTTATAAAATACCACATACCACAAATACAACACAAAAAAGGAAAAAAAGCGGATAACGCGGGCTGACTAAGACAACCCAACCCATATTGCACGAACCGTGATTTCGTCCTGACATTATAAACTCGCGTTACCGGTTGGGGCGAAGGCCACCATCCACCAGTACCAAGCCTCTTAAGATGTCTGTTGGATAAAAAGAATGATCGATATTCAATTAATATCTGTTAATATCAGTTATAGACTATTCAAGCTAGCCAAAATAGTTTTGTGTCAAAAATCACAAACTTTCAAATTATCAAATTATAGTATTAACTAAGACAAAAATATCAAACATAGTAATTACTTAATAAAATAATTACTTTTGTAAAGCCGTTAAAAAACAGAAAAGCCTTCCTCTGTCCACACACTTTGGAGATTATTACAGCCCTTTCCTTAAACACGTTCCTTGGTAAAAGTAAAACAATAACTAATGACCACTTAGCGTACTTTAGCATAACACGGCATTCCTCTCTATCATGCGCAGATACATGCTAAAATACGCCTACTCGTCCCTTTTTAAAGTACTCTGTCTGTAGGGTTGTGTTTAAACTTTAAAGTAGCCAGTTGTATTTCCGTTTTGCACGTTCATTTTCATGTGTGAAAAAACACATATTTATAAACCAAACTTGTTTATAACTTTATGTTGTGACATGTTTTGAATCTCACTCTCTTCTTATATAAATTTTCCATTTTCATATTTTTGCTTCATAAACTTAAGCGTCAAGAAAACAAAAGGGAACCCAGATCATAATCATCAAGAATTTTAATGGGTATGTACTTTTCTTTTTCTTATACGATTTCTGTACTTGTTCCAAAAAACAGCCTAACTAGATAAACATGTTTTTAGCTGTCTATGATAATCAACTTTTATTATTTGTAGCTAATGTTTTTATTTTTCCAGAGACAATTAGCAGAAGCTATTCTCCAAACATGGTTGATGAATATCAAAAGTTTATTCGACGTATGAATCCGCCTCGAGTTGTTATTGATAACGAATCATGTAAAAATGCTACTGTTATTCAGGTACGCATACCATGTTTTTTTATTATTACTTCATCCGTCTCAAACTAAGTGTTCATTTTTTTAAAATGACAAAAATTTAGCAATTCCATATAACCATTTGTTGAAATAGGAAGTGGACGTTTATTATGGAATAGTCTAAAATATTAACGTGTACATTTATTTTAAGACGGAGAGAGTATTATTTTTTGGCGTGACAGAGGAAGAGTCAATAAAATTTTGTCTAAATGTGACGGCTGTTGAGCAGAAGTCGTGTCACCAAACTTTTCTTGAATTTGTATGTTCATGTTGTAATTCTTTTATTTTTGTAACTCATCAAATGTTTATTACAATAGGTGGACAGTGCTAACAAACATGGAATACTTTTAGAAGTTGTGCAAGTTCTTACTGATCTTAACTTCATCGTTACCAAAGCTTATATTAGTTCCGATGGTGGCTGGTTCATGGATGGTAATAACCCAAGAGTTTATTAATTATATTGTGAAAACATAATAAGCTGATTTTAGCAGCTATAGTAAATGCGCTTATCTTAGAGAGTTTATAACGTTCTTAAGTTGATAAAAAGAAAAACCAAACATCCTGAATGGAAGATAATCATGGTTCATTTCGTACCGTGCCTCACATGAAAGTAATTTTCTAAGAAGAAATTTAGAATTTGCAACAAATTTTGTTTTGTTAATCCGTAATATTCTTGCTTGTATTTTTCAAAAAAAGTTTCAAATAAATTTATGGGTTTGTTACTATTTTAATATATATTATATGTACCAAATAGTTCAAAAACATGTTGGTAGTTGATTTTACATTTGAGTAGTATTAATTGGTGTTGATGTTTTATGGGCAGTCTTCAATGTCACTGATTCCGAAGGGAACAAAATAACAGATGAAGAAATCTTGGATTACATTCAAAAGGTAAAGATTCTATTTTTTTACCTATGATTAACAAAAAGGTTTCATCTCAGATTTTCTACATATGTGCTTTGTCTAGTTGTTTTTTTACAAATCCTAAAAACATATGGAAATCTTGCATATGAAAAAGTGAAAAAAAAAAAAAAACTAAAAAATTTGAGTTGATCTCAGGTTCTTGGCTCAGATTCCAGCTTTACCAAGTCGGTCGGTGTGACATCATCAACTGACCGCACAGTGATCGAGTTGATAGGAACTGACAGACCTGGATTACTATCTGAAGTCTGTGCAGTTCTCGCACACTTAAAGTGTAATGTGTTAAATGCCGAGGTATGGACCCACAACACACGGGCCGCATTTATAGTCCAAGTGACTGATGAAGAGTCAGGGTTGGCTGTTTCCGACCCTGAAAGACTTAGCATTATCAAGCAAATGCTTTGTAATGTGCTTGAAGGAAGCAACAAGGCTCGAGAAGCTAAGACGGTGGTCTCAAACGGTGGGACTCACACCGAGCGCAGGCTGCACCAGATGATGCTAGAAGACCGTGACTTTGAAAGGGATAGTTGTTCGAGTTTCATGGAAATGCCAAAACCTGATGTGAATGTGGTCAATTGGTATGATAAAGATTGTTCAGTGGTCACAATTAGATGCAAAGATAGGCCTAAACTATTGTTTGACATCATTTGCACCTTGACTGATATGGAGTATGTTGTGATTCATGGGCACGTAGATGCCGAAGGACCTGAAGCTTACCAGGTTTGTTAACTTTTCACGGGATTTTTAGTATTTTTGTTATCAATGCATTATCGCTCATAATGTGCTTTCGTGTTTATAGGAATATTGTATCAGACATGTAGATGGTTCACATGTGAAATCAGAAGCGGAGAGGCAAAGAATGGTCCAATGTATCGAAGCAGCCATAGAAAGAAGAGTATCTGAGGTAAGACAACGAAAAATAAAATATATCTGCAATAATAATGCTTATCTGTATTATGTTTCTTTAACTCTATACACAACGTACAAAACTTAGACTAATGGTTACATGTTTGTGCAGGGGTTGAAGCTTGAACTATGTACAACGGACAGAATCGGGCTTTTGTCAGATGTGACTCGTATCTTCCGTGAGAATAGTCTCACGGTCACGAGAGCTGAGGTGGCAACACGGGGTGGCAAAGCTGTAAATACGTTCTATGTCCGTGATGCCTCAGGGTACCCTGTTGACTCTAAGATTATTGATTACATAAGGAAAGAAATCGGCCAAACAATGCTTAAAGTAAAATGCAACCCTCAAGACTCGAATCAAAGTCCTCAAGAATCTCCCACTAGGTTCCTTTTTGGTGGTTTGTTTAAGTCGAAATCCTTTTGCAACTTTGGCCTGGTTAGATCCAATTCGTGATGTACAACTAAATATCCTTATGCCTTATGTTACCCGTCACATCTTTTTAGGTCCAATGATGCAAAATATTCGTTTTGTATCAGACGTTACATTCTAGAGATACAACACACAAAGGCCGTGTACATACGTAGTTAGTTTATCTTATCATTGGCTTATGATATAACACGACGTTGGATCTTGGACGTAACGTGAACTTGAACCCGTCAAAAGTGTAGCAGAAATTGCTTGTAAATATTATGATTCTACTTGCTACCACTGATTCATTTTTTTTGAATGAAGGGTTTAGTTTTCTGTTTTAGTGCACCATATATATGAAATTTGTATACTTAATCTATCTTTTTCAAGAAGCATAGAATCGAAAGTGGAATTGAAAGGTCAAATTCAAACTTGAAATAGGTTAGTAGAGACTATGCAAATGTTTGGAAGTTTCTTTATAGTTAGATTTGAACCAACAATTTTTGATAACAGACCAATAGATATGAGACATGCATGAAGTTGTTGTACAGCACAACAGGTCTAACTAGTCAATGAACATGTTCTAGAAAAGGTTGTCAACTGTTTACATCATCTCATTGGACATTGGTGGCAGTTTAAAATTAGGAATTGTGAGTATTGAAAAAGATTGACCCAATAAAAAGCAAGAATCTTTTGACAAGAAAAGTGGTCTTATGAATATTCAAAGATGGTATCAAATCTGCTGTGACTTTGAAAGAAACTGATTCTAGACCTTTGTTGGTTTCATACATCATACCACCCTTTTCATCAAAAGAATCTTTGAACAAAATCTGAAAAACTATATGCAAATATAATTGTTTGAGACATCAACTTGGATTAAAAGCAAGTCACATGGAGAAGAAGATGTCTATTATTTCAAATTTGCTATATTGGGTTATTTAGTTATACTAATTTACAAGGCTAGTTCTCATTCTCGCAATTATATTACACCTCATACAACTCTACATCAAAAACACATTACTTCATTCCCTCTTACTCACTCATCATTTACCATACTTAATACATCTCTACATACAAAACACACTTACACGCACAAAGGGGCTCACACGTGGCCTTGCACCACGACTACCGCCAGCCTAAGAGCTTAGATTTTTCAGTATGCTTCTCTTATCTATTGAACATATATAGATGCATACTCCATAAGATAAGAATGCTAGATCACAGGAAGGGAATATTTAGTATTTCTAAAAACAAAAATGTACCTTGGAGATTTTTTCCTTGGTATTCTTTATTGGCACTATTAAGTGGTCAATTATTGAGGGCTTATAGTTAGGGGTTTTGACAAGTGGCTTCTTTCTTGAAATCTTTGATACCCTGCACACTGTTTTTTTTTGGTTGCAAATCTTGGACTTTGAATTTGTCAGAAAAAAAATCTTAGATTCTGGTTCTATATTAGCACAACTTTTATTTACTCACAGATCAGTTCTATCAAGAATGGCCATAGATTTGTTACAAAACATGAAAAACACTAAACAACTCCAAATACAAGATCTTAGTTGATTGACATGGTAAGATATTTATCTGTTGTCTACACTCTCATGGTAATATTAAAGTGCTTTCTTATAGAAAAAGCCCGATGATGGTAACGGCTGATAAATATGTTATTGTACCATATGATCACTTTATTGGCTGGTCGATATCAGTTAATTAGTTCTAATCTATAGACAAAGTTTTTCCAAACATTTGCATAGCATCTATCTACTTATACATATTTGTCCCAACACCATCCATTCTATGACAGATAGCACATCTATGAAACATATGTTATTTACAGATTTAATTAGTAGATATGTACATACGATTCATGAAAGCTTATACATGTTTGTCCCAACACCACCCATAGAGATAGCATATCTAATAAACTTATGTTAGGTACAAATAAAATTAGTAAATATGTGCATATGAATCATGAAAAGAGTAAGTTCAACTATTTATGAGTTAGAAATAGATAACTGATCCAACGTCAAGCATTGTTAGACGTCTACTCGTCTACCTTCAACGGAAAGATACCTTATGTTAGGAATACGTCTTCCAGTTGAGAAAAGTTTTAAGAACATCCTTAAATGACGAATTGGTGAAACAACTTGGGCAACTTGATATGAATCCTTACGTTTGCCTTTCACTTTAAATATATTTTGCCCGATTTCCCTCCTGACATATTCTATAATCTCGTTTTCCACCGGACATCCCAAGTTATTAACCAAGTAAAACGTAAACACAGCTTTGTCACCTGTCGTTGCAACCTCTGCTCTTGTAATGTTTAGGCTGTTCCCACGCGTGATACGAGTGACATCACATAACAATCCGTCTCTATCTTTCGTGTGTATCTCTATACTCTCTGTATCATGAATATAATTACTGTTACAATATAACATATGGAGATAATTGTTAAAAACTACTAGTAACATAAAGCATTAAAGCATGAACACATTCGCAAGCAGTTGGGCCATAATTTTTGGGTCTCGTCCATACCCGCCTTACCTGATACACCGGATGGTTTCCTCAGTTGTCACTCACATCTCTTCCCTATCCATTGAAAATCCAATCCGTTGAACACCCGCCGGTTGACTCCTAACTAGGTCCGGCCATAACAATTAACGAATATTATATCGTGATTTGTGAGTGAGTGAACAGTGGATGCAGTAAGTCGTTAATTATATTTGACTTAGTGCTAACTGCCACCTAATCTTTCCACTTAATTGTTGGTCTTGGCCATCTGTTTTCCATTATTTTTTTTGTGAGTTTTAGGTTTATATGCTATGAGTTTAGCTTTTGGTTTTTCTGATTTTTGTCTATTAGGTTTGGATTGCTATTGTTGTTGATGTTGTTTTGCTTTTATTGTTTTTGGGAATTCTGTTTGTTAGTTTTGGGGTTGGACCTGTTGATATTGTTCCAGTTAGTCAAATGCATTGTTGGTGTTACATTTTAGCTTTTGCATTCTATAGTTTGTTTCAATTGTTTTGTTCAATGGTATCATTGTATTTTGGTTTAGTGCGTTTGCTTGATCTGTTCTGACTTGAATGCATTGATATGATGAAGTTGTTGCTTTCGGATTGATTTCCGCTTACTCAGCTGTTGTGGTTCTTGTGATGTTAAGGGTTGTTTGATTGTTGGGGTTTATTTGGGTTGTTTGTTTTGGCTTATTTATCAAGAGATTGTATTTTGGTTAGGTGCATTTGTTTGATTGCTCTATTGCTCTTGTGATTTGAAAGCATTTATATGATTTTTGGGGTTTGCATCGTTGGTGTTTAAGAAAAATATGCCTAAACTATCTATTCGGTTCAGTTCAGTTCGGTTTCGGTTTGGCTCGGTTCACTTCGGTTCATGTTTTCCTCAAAGTCGGTTTTCACTTCGGTTTTTGTCGATTCGGTTCAGTTTTAACCCGATGCTCAGCCCTATAATTCCAAAGTCCTTACATGGTCAATTTAAAAGACACGATCATAAATACTCAACTCTTATGTTAGAAGCCGTCGCGGATTATAAATTGTGGATTTGGCATGCATATTTTGGTGTTCCAGGGCAAATAACGACCTCAATGTGTTATATGGTACCCCGTTATTTGATGACCTTCTTGCCGATAAAGCTTCGGAAGCTCTATTTGTAGTAAATGGAGAAACATATAACAAAGGTTACTATTTGGTCGACGGTATTTATCCAACATGGTCTACGTTTGTCAAAATGTATTCTATTGCAAGGGATGCAAGAACAATGAAGTTAAAAAGAGTTCAAGAAAGTGCAAGCAAAGATGACGACCTTTCAGAGTCTTACAAGGTCGTTGGGGAATTATACAACAATCCGCACGTGGTTACCAAGTCAACACGCTACAAAGAATCATGTATTGTTGTATAATATATACTACAAATGATATTGAAGATAAAAAATTCGCAGTTTCTAATCATAAAGAAATCTTCGTTACTATCAGGTCTGAAATCATCCGTCGTGTTGGAGAAAGTAGTTCAACACAAGTCGGCAGTCTTTCAGTGCAAGAGGATAGAGGAACGCGGAAGAAAAAGGCTGCTGCAAATTATCATGAAGATGTTAATCCACAGGGAATGAAGAAGGGTCATCAGTTGGCCATTTCAGAGCTAAAAATGTCTCCACCTGTCGACCAGAAAACTCAGGCATTACTTGGCAGTCTATCGATGCAAAAGAAGAGAGCAGCAATACAGAAGAAGAAAAAGGCTGCTAAGGAAAAGTCGCAAATTAAAGTATTAACTCAAGAGGTTTTAGGCCTGCAACAAGAGAATGAAAAGCAAAAGTCGCAATTTGGCACAACTACTCAAGAGAATGAAAAGCTGAAACAAGAATTGCAATCCTTGCCTGCGCAGAAGAATGCTGAATTTTGGATGTCTGTCACTTCTTGATTCATATAGCTTGTGTCTTGCTGATTTGTGGTGTCGGTCTCTGTCTTTATGTCCACCACTGAATTCTTATAATTCATCCAAAACAAGGTCATTGCCGTAGACCACCCTAAAAACATGAGGTTCGGTTGTTGTAGTTTAGATTCCATATACCTCCCTTGTAGCAACCGGCATTTTCAGAACTTTAAATGACTATTTTACCCTTTGACTTTTTGGGTCTGACTTGACTTTTTGACTTTTGACCTTTAATTGTCACATAAAAACGATTACCGCGCAACCGGTAATTTTTCGGAACATCGTTAAATAATAAATCATAATTATTATTACATATGTCTCATTTACAAATTTATTTTTCAAACTTATTTGACTTGAAAACGAGGAGTTAGATGTTATTCCTAAGTTGACTAAGAAAAAACGACCCGCCAAAATGAGTTGTTAATTATGGGGTATATAGCATTTGTCATAAAACGACATTCTTGACAACTTTTCAGTTTTATCCAAGACCCGAAAACAAGCAAAAAATGACTAAAATACCCTCGCAAAATGTTTGATTATACCGATAACAACGTCGTCGACAAAAAACAATATTAAATTTATATATTTAATTTTCTACTATGTATTTATTTAATCTATTTAAATTTATTTCAAAAACGTTTATTTAAAAACGCGAATATTTAAGTTAAAATTCATTTTACGGATAAAGTTTATCCGTGATACACAAATAAATAATAAACATTTTAAATAAGTTTTTAAAACATTTATGCAATAATAGTCGAGTGAATACTCAATTTCATGGGAAAAATCATTTCGAATGCAACGGCGCAATTTTCGTGTTTTGAATCATCCGTTAACTAGCCCAAACGAGTCCCGAACCAATCCTTTACAAAAATTACACTTTAAGTCCCTGTGGGAATATTTACAACCTTTACCCTAGACTATACTACACTTGCTACATTAAATTTTACACTTTTGAGTATATAAACAAATGAGATAGGGTTTCTCATCATTTTATCATAAAAACCCTAGCCTCCATCTCCTCTCTAAATCCGGCGCCGCTCCGGCCAAACTCCGACCACCCTCTCCAGCCGCTACACACCACCACGGTCATCCCCACCAAACGCCGCATCTCATCACCACAGATCCACCAACATCATCCCCACCAAGGCTACCACCCCCGCCGACACCGTCACCACCACTCGTCATCACCACGCCACGCACCACATCCACCCCACCACCCTCTCCACCTCACCATCGCGGCTGCCATCTCCACGCCACCGCCAACAGCCGTCGACGCCACGATAAGGGTGCGTTTAGTTTTAAAAACACCTATAAGGGTGCGTTTGGTTGGCTGTGTAAAAGCACCAAGGGTGCGTTTGGTTTTCTCAGCACCAAAAAGGGTGCGTTTGGGTGGCAGCCACCACCTAAGGGTGCGTTTGGGTGGCAGCCACCACCTAAGGGTGCGTTTGGTTTTAACAACAGCCTTTAAGGCGTGTTTAATCTATAAAAATCTCCTAATAAATATATTTCAAGATTTTGTAATTTAAAAACCAGATCTAATGGTGGTAAATGGTTAAATAAATGTGTTATTATTATTATTTTAGTTTTTGTGTTTTATAGACTTTAGGGTGCGTTTGGATTTGTGGTTAACAGCCCACATCGGGTGTGTTTGGTTTTGCTTAATTTTATTATCTATCTAGTCTCGTTTAGATATATATTGAAACGCGTGGGTATTTGCAACATGGATTGAATTTTATAAAAATGGGAAACGTTGTATGAACGAATAGGTCATGCTGAAATTTCTATAAATTTTCTATACTTAGTATTGTCACTTAAAACTTCTATTATCTTGGAAACCCGATAAAAAGGATTAAGTTATAATCTTAAGATATTCTATGTATAATTATACAATAACCCGATGAATAAACCAAAACTATACTTTTACAAATGAGACAACTATTTAAGCTAAAACACGTCAAGGAAACAATATACTAAATTATAAAATATTATTTTTTAATTCCCGACTAATAGATAAAATCATAACTTTTGTAAAAACTTTAAAAACATCGTTTACATAATTCGTAACTTTAAAACGTGTGTTTACTTTTATGTCAGAACTCTTTATTAATTTAATTGGTGATTCCCGAACACGTGTCGAATTATGTTGTTTTAATTATTTTCTCACGTCTCTTATATAATATCTTTCTTATATATAACACATGCCGCGTATTATATACGCTTCGAATTATTCTTTTGATTGTTTATCTTTGTTATATACTTCACGATACTAATTATATACTTGTTCATTTTTCATCTGTAATATATACGGAATATATTACATACTTTGCGTTTGTATTTCGATTTACTTTATTTAACCAACCACCAAACTATTACAACTTGAAATCTAAATCTTTATCAACGCATCATCCTAAATTAGTGGGACATAGCCGTTAAGATAAACCGCAACTTCTTGGTCGAGCCGTTCTGGTTTTCATTTGTGCTGTGCTTAATATGTGCATTCCTGCCAATCGTTCTACAACATCGAGGTGAGTTTATAGCCCCTCTTTCACTTGTCTTACAATTGTTTTACAAATCTCGGGGGATAATACATGCTCATTACAACTTGTTTACATATTCATTTACAATCTCTTTTACATACTTGATTGCATACTTGATTTCGTAACTCATTTGTATACTCGTTTACTTGAACGTTTACAAAATCATTTACATGGTTGATTTCAAACTCGGTTACACACTCATTAAAAACTCGTTACAACTTTGTTTTACTCTCATTTTCATATCTCACGGTGAGATACAATACTTGTCTACACTTATGGACGCAACAACTATACTTTACTCTTATGATTACAAAAAAGCATAATTGGCATTAACTGGAAATAACTCGGAGGTAAGCGCGAATGCTAAAAATATATCAATGATCGGATTGACAAATCCCCGTTCTGGTGACTAGCTACACTGTATAACAGACCTATATACCATGTCAGAGGCACGACTGATTGGTGTCAACTGGCCAAACACCTACATACTCATGAACTCTTACTGTGCCTTGAATAAGGTGACATACATATATGTCTACGCTGCAGTTTTATGAACTTAGGGGTGCAATCGTAATCACACATGGTGACTATTGTATTGGATACAATGGTCATGCATACTTTACAAACGCTTTGTTCCAACTATACTTAACTTTTTATGACTATCGTATGGGATACAATAGTCATACGCATCTTTGATTTGACGTTCATACATACATTTTTAGTGACTATTATAAGGATTGAAATGATCATACACGCTTTACAAATCTTTGATCCAACATTTGTACTTATAAAAATCTATGAACTCACCAACTTTATGTTGACCCTTTTAAGCATGTTTTTCTCAGGTGAATTAGATGCTTTGCTTACTTGATGTGCACTGGAGTCTAAATTTGACAAGATTTCATTCACGGATTTCTACTTACATGCAAATGATCAAATCTCGTTGTATCGCTTTCAAGTTTTTCATTGTGATGCAGTTATGGGACAAATCTTATATCAATTTTAAGAAAATCAACGATATTACTTTTCAAACGACACATTTAGAGATCGTTCTCTTGTATCTTGTGATGTTGTATTATGAAGTAACACTCCCGAACATATTTCCGCTGCAACACATTTTTGAGGGTGTTACATACCTAATTCATTGTTAGGTAGGAAATTGGGCAGAACACACTTGACGTCAAAGACACATTCAAGCTGCTCATGAATCTTTAACCAATTCTTCATTCAGGGATGTTCTTAAACATTTTCGCAGTTGGAAGATCTTTTCCAACCAACAGGTTTCTTTCCATTCAGAGTAGATCTCTAACAATGATGAACTGGATTTGTTACCTATTTGTAACTTGTAAATATTTCACTTACTCAATTCATGATACATATGTAACTTCTAGTTTGATTATCTGTAATCGAATTTCTTCTTGTACATAACATAAGTTTCTTAGATGTACTATCTTTCATAGAATGGATTGTGTTGGGACATATAACATATATGTATATCAGTTGGCAGAGAATGTGCATTGCCGACAATTCATAGTTATCATAATATTTCAATATACTAAGATCTTGTATTTACATAAATAAAGGTGGAATGGACCAGAAACATGCAAAAATGATATGATTAATAATAGGACAGACATGCCCAGTTTACAGGATCAACTTTACTTGACCCGGTATCAGCTACAGGTCTAACAAGAATAAAGGGTGGATAGTTAATGCATGTACACATGTTTAATGAACTGTCATAATAAGAACATGAATTCGAATTGCATCATTTTGCATATTACGCACATATGTGTTTGTTTTTTCAATAAGAATGATTTAACAAGACAATCCGCCAAGTCACTAAAAGATGTTGGATAATCTTGATGGGTCATGGACAGTGACTTAGTTTATGTTTGACCGAGTCTAGAGGAAATAGGTAAGTAGCTTCCATATTGATAGGAATACATGGGTAGTTAGTTGTTTTTTGTTTACTAGTAGGAGATAGTGGTGCACGTTGCATGGTATCCTTGTGTTTACTTTTATTATAAATAGCACTCTAGCATTGTAATTAGTGTAATACTTTTCCTTTATTTAATATACAAACCATTTAAACCAATCTTGCCGTTTTGATTGGTGTTATCGTGTGGTACTGATAACCTTTAAAAGACGTTATAATGGGACCAAAAAGACTACAAAAAACATTTGAAGAAAAACGCTTTGTGGT
Organism: Tanacetum coccineum; assembly: GCA_026074375.1. Classification (NCBI taxonomy): domain Eukaryota; kingdom Viridiplantae; phylum Streptophyta; class Magnoliopsida; order Asterales; family Asteraceae; genus Tanacetum; species Tanacetum coccineum. The sequence goes on from BQNB010118816.1 coordinate 14,187, forward strand.
CTCCTTCAATTCTTAATCATTCACGCTTTGATGTACCTATAAAACATTGATCATAAGCATACAAATTTCCACACTTCACACCTTACCAAAATGGTGTATTTTTTGGGAATTTTGATAGGATTGTTATGCTCTATAATCCTCTTATCTCTTTTCTAATTCTTTCACAAATTTTGGTGGGTTCCCATGCGGCATGCGCATAAAGTATGTAATGTGATTACAAGGAATAGGTGGACCTCCTTACATTTTTATTCATGGCAACACCAAGGAAATTTCTAGTATGCGAATGAAATCCATGAACTTGCCTATGGACACGTCAAATTTCATATTCCTACGGATTCAACCTCACTTTGATTCATGGTTCTGCATATATGGTTGGTGATTTTACTAATTAATTTGACGTAAACATATACTTAACATAAGTTTTAAGTGCTTGCATTTTATACAGGCAAGAATTTTCTGTATTGGCATGGTCCTTAGGTAGAACCAGTTGTCACAGAACCAGAGCTCCTCAAAAAAATAATGAGCGACAGAGACATCTCGACGGGGAAACAAGATATGGGACCTATTTTTAAGAAGATAGTTAGAGAAGGTTTAATTTCTTCCGAAGGTGATAAATGGGCAAAACAGCGAAAACTAGCAAATCATGCTTTCCATGTCAAAAGGTTAATAGTAAGTTTGTGTAAACTGAGAATCATGAATTTCTAATCAAGTAAAACTAGATTCACATTGTATTTTCTTTCACCAACAAGCTACTTGAAAAAAGGCTTTGCTAATCTATTCTTCCTTAAAATGTCAAGGGTTGACTTTTGAAAGTCAAACACGACTTATTAGGATATGTCAAAAAAGTTATAGAGGACAATCACATTCATTGTACGTAATTTGATTGTAGAACATGACTCCAACGATGATTGAAAGCGTTTATATGATGCTAAAAAGGTGGAATGATACTAAAACTAAAGAAATGGATGTCGTTGAAGAGTACAAACTATTGACATCGGAAATCATTTCTAGGACGACGTTTAGTTGTAGCTATAAAGATGGGAAGCAAGTTTTCCAAAAAACTTAGAGGGTTAAACGTGTTAGCTGCCAAAAACGTGTACAAAGTTAGGCTTCCAGGCTTTGGGTAACTATATGTCGATAACTAACCACCTTTTGCATATAAACAGAAACTTCAACCATTCTAATGATCATATTCACCTCGCACTCACAGGAAGGTATTCAAAAATAGCGATGACGTAGAGTCTGATAAACTGCAAGCAGGCATTAGCGATCTAATCATGCAGATGATTAACTCCAGAGATAAAGACAATTCTAGGATTGATTATCTTGGACTACTTTTGAAGGCACATCATGACATCGATGAAAGTTACAAGCTTTCCATACAGGATATTCTTGATGACTGCAAAACCTTTTACACTGCTGGCTATGGAACAATCACTCTTTTGCTATCATGGGTTACTCTTCTAGGAATCCACATTGATTGCCAAGAAAAAGCACAAGAGGAGGTTCTATAAGTTTTTGGTAACCCAAACCCATCATGAGAAGGCTTAGCAAGACTCAAAATAGTAATTAATTTATTGATATCACAATCTCATTTTGTGATCATTTTGTTTGTGTTATTTTTATTTCGTAAGAGTGAGTTTATTAATTTGTGACAGGTGGGCATGATTATAAATGAGACACTAAGATTATATCCTCCTGGAGTATCTATAACCCTAAACATTCAGAAAGAAATGAAAATTAGAAATCTAGTTCATTCGAAAAATATTAATGTGCAAATACCAGCATTAGCACTACATCATGACCCAAGAATATGGGGAGAAGATGTTCATCTCTTCAAACTCGAAAGATTCTTAGAAGGGATTTCTAAAGCGACTAACAACAATCTAGGGGCATTCCTTTCTTTTGGTAATGGACCATGAAACTGTGTAGGGTCCAGTTTTGCGATAAACAAAGCTAAAATCACCCTTTCAATGATCTTACTGTTGGGATATGTACATATATCAAATAATACATGTTCGGGAAATTACGTGAGCCTATGGGGGCACACACGTATACGCAAAGGATACGTTTATTAATGAAATTAATATATTTATTGTATATTAATTATACTAATATGTTTTACGAAATAATTTAATGGTCTTTAATTATAAACGTTAGACGTTATAATTAATTAAAATATATTAACAATTGAAGGACTTGTTAGTACGAAAACTAAACCTGTAGGGTGTTGGTTGTGACCGATCGAATAAGAAAAGAAAGAGGGGTCCGAGTGTTGTTTCCAGCAAACTGAAGGAGGTGTTATATTGTAACTTGGAGACTAAGTTACTAGACTATATAATGACCCTAAGGATCATTATATGGTACGACAATGTATCCTCAAAAGATATCATGACACATAATCGATTCCATATTATATCCTTTAAACTTTGGTACAAATCAGTTGTATGTAAAACATATATGAACGTCATTCGCATGCAGAATGCATGATGATGTTATGTATGTTAATATCATGGTGTATATTCCTTTTGTTCACACATGACCGGCAAAAGGAATACAAGGGTTATTATTCGATCAACAGATTATTCAAACAAGAACATCGTGTTTTGTTGTTTAACTATGAAGCAAGTACTAGCATCCTAGCATATCTCGGTGACGTGTTGATGAGGTGTCATTTTATATACTTTTTCGGGGTCGTTTAACCCCCTAAATCATGTTTTTATGTCCAAAATAGGTACTTAATCGTTCCTTTTTAGGTATTTTGCATTTGAAAGGTATTTGGAGGAAATACACGTGACTTGGGCTTATTTGGAGAAGAAACGGACAAGACTACGGACCTACACCAACATTCCTCAAGAATTTCTCTACAGTGATTGGAGACGACGTCACAAATACAACGTGATGCCGTCACAAAAATGATCAAGACGGTGTCACGAGATTCCAAGACGGCGTCAGAGCATACGACCCAACCCATTATCTAGAATATTCTCTTTCATGACGGCGTCACGATTAAAATGCGACGCCGTCACAACGATTTTCCTATATATACAAACCTGAATTTAGGGTTTTAAGTGTGCAACTTTAATATAAAAAGAGGGTACGAACCCAAGTTCGTTTAGTAGCTGTTAGGGACGAATTTAGGGCCTAAAAACCCTATTGTACTTCCTTCAACTCTTGTTTTAATAAAGTAAGGTTTATTTAATCATTCAATATATCTATGTGTTGTTTGATTTATTTATGTTCTT
>BQNB010118817.1:2799-20923 GCA_026074375.1 Tanacetum coccineum
AAATGAAAAAGGGATGAAAGTTGAAGGGCTAGTTTTGCCTCTTCCCCAAACATCCCATTTAAACCTGCAACCAACAGGGTACTCGATACCCCTTGGCGCCAAAACCATACCAGAGTCTCCCACAGTTTTTAGCTCCAAACCACCCCCTAGTACATCTCCCAGCTCACTCTAACCATTTCCCACCTCCCCATTACCCCTATAACCCTTCCCTGTTGACAATTTACAAAAACCCGCACCCCAACCAATGGCTGAGATGAAGAGAAGCAATCCAAGGGCTTAGAATGCTTGTGAGAGTCCCTGCTCTCATAAGAAACACAAACCAAGACAAATAGAAGGCAGAGGACTTCTATAAAAGAGAAGAGAACAAGCCGAGTAACCATCCCCTGTTTTTTCCTTTTCTTAGTGTAAAATTTAATTAAGTTTGCTTTAAGATTATTATACTCAGTTGTTTTAAAAGCTTTATGTTGTAATATTCTGCATTTTTAATAAAAGATAAGAGTTTTTTGTGTTATTGCATTTATCAAAATTTGAAGTGTAAATTAAGCCATCAATTCTGTTTAAACTTGCATAACCATGTGTAAAAGTTGTTAAGCTCAACTTAATATAACTGTTCTAGCCTTTACTTCTTTTAAAAAAGCTAAAAAATTCCAAATTTATAAATAAAGGGGGTGTTTGGCACTATCCTTAAACGGGTCATATGGAGTATGGTTGTGGGTCAAGTACACTCAGCCAATCTTGGCTGAGTGTGTGGGCTTATTTAGATTAGCTTAATCAAACTTTTTAGTAAAAAAATTAGTTTTTTAAGGTCCTTTGATCAAACTGTCAAAAATCTATAAGCCACATTGTGTTAAACAGCTTAAGCTGTTTAAGCAGCTTAAGCACACCTTGTTTGTGCTTATTTGAGTGTTACTAGCTCTTTTCAAAAGCCACTTGTTCTGTCTTTTAATCTCACCAAGTAAAAGTCAATGAACCTAAACCCCATTTCTTTGAAAACCTTGAACTTCCACCTCAAAATTCAGCAGGTTTAAGTCCTCATTAATAACTCAAACTTTGGAAATAAGTTTAATTATATCCCTTGTAAATCTGTTTGTGGTTGGTTTTGGGTAAAAAGCACCAATGTGCTTATTTCAATAAGCTAAAAAAGCCCTTAAGCTCACTGCCTTGCCTCCCCTGGTGCTGAGCATCCAATTTCACCCCACTTTTCTAGCTTATTTCATAACTAAGCTCTAGGATTTTATTGCTTTTTATTGTAGCTTATTAATTGCTCTTTAAGTCCCCAAAATCTTATAGCTTATCTCCCTTTCTAGGTTAGCTTAATTTAGGCCTTAAGTATCCATATTTCTGTTTTTATAATAATCTGTCAATATAGCTATTTAAGATTTCAGCTTATTTTAGGGCTTATTAGATTTCCTTAGCTTATATCTAGGACTCCCTTAGTGTAAGTCTCTTATTCCCATAGATTTTAGCTTATTTTGTAGCCTTAAAATCCCCATAAGAAAGAAAAATAAGCTCATAAACTTAATAAGCTTCTGCAGCCCCAAAAGCTCTCATTTCTGGCTTATTAAGTTCATTTCAGCTAGTGTGCTTATTAAGAAAAATGTTGTCCTTGAGCCCCTTAACAACTTTGCTTTTATAGCTTTTTGATAATAAGCTGTTTGGACTTGCTTTGTAATCGGGGTCCAACTCAGGGACCAATTGTGTAATTTTCTATTTTATAGTTAGTATTGTTAGTCCCTGTGGTTAACTACCCTATTGCCCCGTTAGTCCTTGCAGTCCTTTCCCTGTTAGTCCTTTTGTTTTAACAGCAGTTAACTTTAGTTAGTTTTATTTAATTTAAATAATTAAATTAGGTTAAATTTTAATTAGTTTAATTACTTTTAATTTATTCAGTAAAATTTGGGCATTTTTATATTTTTAGAATTGTTAACTTTTTCTTTATTTAATTTTATTTTTTCAGAATTTTTATAACTTTTATTTTTTGTCTTTTTCTATTTTCTTAGTTTTAATCTTTAAAAATTCATAAAAAATCCAAAAATTAATAAAAAAATATTTTTCTTTTTTATAAAATTTTTCTTTTTGTCATTTTAGTGGTCCTAGGAAAAAATAAAACATTTAGGTAATAGGTTTTAATTTTTTTTATACAATTCAGTCTTAGACCCGTTTTATAACCGTCGAGTGCGTTTTACCGTTTCTTTTCGTTTTGCATTCAAACGACCTCCGTTTTTATTCTAGTTTTTTTTTATTTTTCAAATTAACTTAATTAGAATTTAATTTTGATTTTTAATTTAATTTAGCATTTATTTTCTTAATTTTTAGTATTTAGGTTTCCCGATACCTGATTCTGTTCCCCGTATTTTAGTATAGATTTAATTTTAGGATTTCCCTATAACTAATTTTGTTTCCCGTAGTTTTTAAGATCCCCATTTCCTATATCTGTTTCCCGTAGATTAAATTAGGTTTTATTTAATTAATTTTAGTTGTAATTATATCAGTGTTTCCATCATATCTAAATATTCTCCATCATTCAATTTCTCATCAAACCAGGATTACCTTCAATTGCAGCCTCGTTGGGACATACGACCCGGGAATATCTCTTCCGGAATCTTTTTATCATTGATTCTATCTTGTGTATTTTATCCTTTTGTGGAATTTGACCTTTTGCCTTGGTCAAGGGCATTCGGTTAGGATCTGTATTAGGGTTGCTATATAAGTGTATGCTAAACCGCGAATCAAACGCCTAGAAAATAACTTCAATGGCTTCTTTTTTTATTCTTGGCTTCAATTCTAAACTTAGGGACTTCACTTGATCTTCCTTAGCTTTGTTTAGAACTCCATTTGTATGTTGATGAGTTTTGAGGTGTGTTTGAATAGGGTGGGAGTTTTGGCTATATAGGGCTCGAAATGACCCTTAGTGCCCAAGTTAACTTGGTGTAAGGATCAAGGGTTGTAGGTAGTGACTAATAGTAACTAGATAATGATTAGGAAGAGCTAGGAAAGTAGCTATGCAAGATGTGGAGGTGTGGAGAAGGGTGCGGCTGCCAAAGGGTGAAAAGGAGGTATTTGTTTACTTGGTGATCAAGTGTGGTGATGGAGGTGCTTATAAGGTGGTAGGGTGGCTGCTAGTGACATTGTGGTGATGTAATAGTGGTGCTTAAGGTGCTAGCTTAGTTGTAAATGGGTTAAAAATGAAAGAAAAAGGGTGTCGGGTTAATTTAGGGTTTTGGGTTAGGGTTTTTGATTTTTAAAACGTGTATTTGGGTTTAGGATTAGGGTAATTAGGGTTTAAATGTTGTGCAGTGAGTGTTGTACTTTGTGTTAATGAGCTTGTACGAAAACTAGAATGAAAATGGTGATAAAATGAGCTTATTTGAATTCGTGCTTCATTGATTTATACATTGAGCTTATATGACTTGTGCATTGACTTGGAGGGAAATGATATTCGATTTTTTATGTATTGATCACTTGTAAACATGCCTTGGAAACTTGTACATTCATTTTATATGTATACATTACATATAATTAGGGTTTTGATATAACGTTAACGTATAAAGTTCATTTTGATATAACGTTGTAAATGGTATGTTAAATGGATAACGTATTTGGTAAAAATGATATTAGGGCATAGACTTGACATATTAGGATGTTTACATGATACAAACATAGATATAGTTGGCTTAGGTAGGTTGCGTGAGCTTGTTTACTTTAGTTATGTAAACTATGTTACATAATGGAATAAAGCAAAAAATTTCCTTGTAAAAAGGTGGTATATATATATGGATGTTACATTGCATTTAATTTCATTGATGGATATTACAGTGATGAAAATTATAGGTTGTTATAGTCCCCCAACCTTAAAGAAATCTCATCCCGAGATTTAGTTGGATGATGGAGTGATGTTTGGGAATAGAAGTCCTTTATTTTTGCAGTTCGTGGTCTGATGGCCCACTTTGTTACAAGTCTGACATCTGACAGTACAAGGTCCTGTGTGATGCAGAGTGCATCTCTTACATAAAGGATGGGGTCCAACATACCCACGGTTTTCAGTTGGGGTAGCAGCATAGGCCCTAAAGGTTTCCTGCCTTCTATTCTGTTGTTGGTGGTGATCATTGTTGTGGTTGTTGTTGCGTTTGTTATAATAGTTGTTGTCATTGGTTGTGTTCCTTCTATCATCAAACTTTTGTTTGTGATCATTGGTTTCCTGCATAGAATTATGCTTTGTTACCTGATCCATTAGCCTCTGAGCTATGTTAATGGCTTCCTTTAAAGTTTGAGGCTTTGAAGTGGTAACGTTTCCTTCAATACTTTGAGGTGATCCCCCGATGAAGACTTCCATAAGTTTCTTAGAATTTTGCACCATAGTCGGGCATAAGGTTTCTAACTCCTGAAATCTTCTTATATACGTTTTGAGATCACTTCCCTTCACAATCAGATTGTAAAATTCATCTTCCATTTTCCTGACTTCAGTTCGAGGACAATACTTATTTGTTAAGAGCCTTTTCAATTCAGTCCAGGTGATCTTATTGGCTTGTTCTATTCCAATAGGTTGGGTGTATGCATCCCACCAAGATAAGGCGTCATCAGTCAGGGTACCAGTAGAAAATGTCACTTTATTTCCTCGGCACAGTTGCTACAAGAAAATACAGAATCAGTCCGTTCAAACCAGCAAATGAGGATAATTGTTCCTTCCGTACCATTAAAGTAGAAAGGTTAATGTAACATTTCTCATTTTCATGTCATTGTACGACTCTATTAATGATCATTATTTATTTTAGTCCGATACGCGTTACTTTTAATACTTACTTTAAACTAAACCGCGTAGACTAGAAATAATCAATTACAATCCAAGCAATGATCGACATGCTCTCTTGCGGAAACTGCCACAATGGAGATGAAGCCACAGTTCGCACGGGATAACACGAAGGAATGTGAAAACTGCGCGCCTTGGTTTTACGCTGATTTCAGAAGTGCAACCTTTGAACTTCAAAGGGGCTGAGGCTGTGTCGGTCTTAACTCGATGGATTGAAAAGATGGAATCAGTTTTCAATATCAGTGGTTTGTGCTGTGAGAAACCAAGTAAAGTTTGCCACCTGACTTGTTAGGTGCCACTTTGACTTGGTGGAATGGACAGATAAGAACCTTTGGTCACGAGGATTATGAATGACTGGGAAGTACTTAAGAAAAAAGATGACAGAACAGTACTTCCACAAGGCGAATAAGAAGTTAGAAGATTGAGAGTTGGAACCTGAAGGTCAAAGGAAACGATGTTCCAGCATACACTGAACGTTTCCAAGAGTTAACCCTGATATGTACCAAGTTTGTTGCCAATGAAACCGAGAAGGTTGACAAGTACCTCAGTGGACTTCCTGATAACATTTATGGGAACGTCAAAGCTGCCAAACCCAAGACATTGGATGAGACTATTGAGTTGGCCAATGACTTGATGGACCGAAAACTCCTCACCTACGCGGAAAGGCAATCTGACAACAAAAGGAGGGCTGATGATTCATCCAGAAACAACCATGGTCACCAACAGCAACCCTTCAAAAGGCAGAATGTCGCCAAAGTCTACAACATGGGGACAGGCGAAAGGAAGCCTTATGGGGGATCCTTGCCCAAGTGCAACAAGTGCCATCTCCACCACAATGGCCCGTGCACCCAGAGGTGCCACAAGTGCAACAAGATAGGGCACTTTGCCCGTGACTGCAGGAATACTGGTAACACAAATGTTGCTAACACTCAGAAGGGCAATGGGGCAACTCCCAAGGGAAATGGTTGTTTTGAGTGCGGAGCACCAGGACACTTCAAGAGAGATTGTCCAAAACTGAAGAATAAAAATGGAGGAAATGGGAATGCACAAGGATGGGTTTATGCAGTTGGGAATGCAGAAAAGAGGGGAAATGCACAGGCATTCCCTGAATGCGAATGTGTCACTGGTACGTTCCTCTTAAATAACACTATGCCATCTATTTATTCGACACGGGTGCCGATAGAAGTTTTATATCCACTGCATTTAGTTCCTTGATAAACATCGCCCCAACTTCATTAGAAAACTGTTATGATGTCGAATTAGCCGATGGGAAATTAGTCAAGATAGACACAATTATACGAGGTTGCACCTTAAAATTTTTAGGTCATCCGTTCAACATAGATCTAATGCCCGTAGAATTGGGTAGTTTCGATGTCATTATCGGTATGGACTGGTTAAGAAGATATCACGCCGTGATCGTATGCGATGAGAAGCTTGTTCAAGTTCCCTACGGGAATGAAACTTTGACTTTTTGCGGAAACGAAAGTAGCAACGGGAGAGAATCCCGGTTGACGGTTATCTCATGTTCAAAAGCTCAAGAGTACATGGCCAAGGGTTGCCAGGTCTTTTTAGCACAGATATCCGCGCCTATGAAGGAGGGACAAGTCGGAAAAGGAAAACTCAAATTGTAGGCGTACCAATCGTCCGAGATTTTCCAGAAGTGTTTCCCGAGGACTTGCCCGGTCTTCCTCCAGCTCGACCGGTGGAATTTCAAATCGACTTAGTCCCAGGAGCTGCTCCCGTAGCTCGAGCACCATATCGATTGGCCCCATCCGAAATGAAGGAATTGTCAGAACAATTACAAGAGCTTTCTGACAAAGGTTTCATAAGGCCTAGTTCCTCACCTTGGGGAGCCCCGGTCTTATTTGTCAAAAAGAAGGACGGTTCATTCAGGATGTGCATCGACTACCGCGAGTTAAACAAACTGACAGTAAAGAATCGTTATCCACTCCCGAGGATCGACGATTTGTTTGATCAACTTCAAGGATCCAGTATTTATTCGAAAATAGATCTGAGATCCGGGTATCACCAGCTTAGAGTACGAGAACAAGACATTCCAAAGACGGCATTTGAACTCGTATGGCCATACGATTCCAGGTTATGCCATTTGACATGACAAACGCTACATGCGGTTATTCATGGACGTCATGACGAGTGTGCAACCTGTACTTGGACTAAAGGTCTTTGTAATTGTCTTATCGATGACATACTTATTTATTCAAAAGACGAAAGGGAGCATGAAGAACACCTTAAAGCAATTTTGGAATTGCTTAAGGAGGAGAAGTTGTACGCAAAGTTTTCAAAATGTGAATTTTGGATTCCGAAGGTACAATTTCTCGGACATGTCATTGATAGTAGAGGCATACATGTGGACCCGGCCAAGATAGAGTCTATCAAGGATTGGGCATCTCCAAAGACCCCAACGGAGATCGCAATTTATTGGTTTCTTGCTGGTTACTATCGAAGATTCATTGAAGGATTTTCGAAGATCGCTAAGTCAATGACAAAACTTACTCAGAAATGAATCAGTTCGATTAGGGAGAAAAAGAGAGGACGTTTCCTGTTAATAAAAAGCAGAAGGCAGGGGGGCGGGATGTCGCAGTGCCTAAGTCTGGCTTTACCTGAAGGGAGCGAAGACTTTGTGGTCTACTGCGACGCGTCACACAAAGGCTTAGGTACGTGTTAATGCAGCCGAGAAAAGGTGATTGCTACGCTTCTAGACAGTTTAAAAGTTCACGAGAAGGAACTACACCACCCACGATTTGGAGCTTGGATAGGTAGTGTTGCCATAATGATATGAGATTACTATCTATACGGGACCGAGATGTTATTTTTATTTAAAATTTTTTTTTTTATTATTTTTTTTTTTTTAATTTTTTTTTTTTTTTTTTTTTTATTTTTGTTCTTTTTTTTTTCTTTTATAATTTTTTTCAAATTACACCGTATTCACCGACCATAACAAGCCTTACTAACACATTCTCGATCAGAAGGAGCTTAAACATGAGGCAACGCCGTTGGCTAGAAATTACTGAGTGCTCACGTTTGTGTTATTCGTTATCATCCAGGGAAAGCAAACGTAGTGGACCGAAGCGCGAGCGTTAAAGAACGGATTGGCCATTGCGGGTTCGAGCCTGGTTATGACATGGTTTGGATCTTCCAAACGAATACTTGAAGCTCAGATCGAAGACCAGAACCGGAGAACATCGTAAATGAAGGACGTAGGAGGTATGATCGAAGGGATATAACCAAGGAAAATGGAACCGCGTGCGTTGGGACACTATGCTTACACATCAGATTTGGATACTTGCTATGGAGGACTTAAGATCCGTGATATTGCACGAATCACACAAGTCGAAATATTCTATCCATCCCGGTTCCGAAAAGATTGTACCTGGATGATGAAGAAATTATTTTGGTGGCCAACCCATGAGGCTGACATCGCCACGTATGTAGCATATTCCTGACATGTGACAAGGGTCAAGGCGACTCCAAAGGCCATCAGGTTTGATAGTACAAACCAGATAATACCCGAGTGGAAGTGGGATTAATATAACATGGATTTTAATCACCAAACTTCCTAGGTCGTCACAGTGGTTTCGAACCATCTGGGTAATTATGGATCGAACTCAAAAATCTGCTCACTTTCTTGCCAATACGGGGAGAAATGTTCCGTTGGATAAAATTGCAGGTTGTACTTGGAACTGATAGTGGCAAGGACACGGGATTACCTGCCTCAATATTTGTGATCGTGATGGAAGATTCACTTCAAATTTCTGGAGATCATTTCAAAAAGCTTTGGGTACGGATATTAGAATGAGCACTGCGTATCATCCAGAAACTGACGGCCAGGAGAGAGGTCCATTCTAACTCTAGAGGAAATGGTAGTGCTTGTGTGATGATTTTGGCAAAGGGGATGGGTTAAGCATTTGCCATTGGCCGAGTTTTCATATAACAACGTTAATCAGCTGCATATAAGGACGCCCCTTATGAGGCGTTGTATGGTCGAAATGCATCACCAGTATGCTGGGCCGAGGTTGGGGAAGCCTAACTGACTGGTCCAGAATTAATCCAGGAAACGACGGAAAAGATCGTCCTGATCAAGCAAAGGATGCAAACGGCACAGGATCGACAAAAGAGCTACGCCGATCGGAAACGAAAGCCGATGGAGTTCGAAGTCGGAGACAGAGTTATGCTCAAGGTCTCACCTTGGAAAGGAGTCGTACGGTTTGGTAAGCGGGGCAAGTGGAAACCCGAGGGTACGTCGGTACCTTCATAGTGTTAGGCAAATGTTGGAAAGGGTTGCATACAGGATGGAAATTCCACAAGAGTTGGAGCATGAGTTCACACACTTTCCATGTATCACACCTGAGGAAAATGTTATGCCGATGACCGTTAGTCATGCCGTTTAGAAGGAATTCATGTTCGACGATAAGCTCAGTTTGTGGAAGAGCCCGTTGAAATTCATGGAAAGGGGATGATCAAACGATTGAAGCGGAGCCGTGATACCCACTGGTTAAGGTTGTGGAATATAGGCGGGGCCATGAGTCACCTGGGAACGTGAGATTCGTTCAAACAAAAATACCACAACTCTTCCCCCTACAAACCGGGCTTCAGTCATTACTACAAGGTCTTAAGCTTTGAGGACAAAGCTCTTTTAACGGGTGAATGACTGTAACATTTTCATTTTCATGTCATTGTACGACTATATAATGATCACTATTTATTTTAGTTCCGTAGCACAATTGCGTTTATAATCGTAGTTAATTGATAGATAGTAGTATTAGCTTTATGTCGCGGTGACTAAAACGCAATAACAAAGTTGTTAACGTATGATCCTTCTGGAATAGTAGACCTCGTAATATTAACTATTGTGTCAGAGATGACGCGCTGCAGTATACACACTCTCCATATACCTTATCTCTTATGGCTTCTTCTCCCCATCAACATCCCCTACTCCTGCTCGACCAAGCGCTACTAATCTCATTCCTTGCTCTGCATAACTTTTTTCTCTTCGCGCCGCACGCTTTATCTCATTTATTTTTTGGTCACGTAAAAGGGTTACGTTTCGCGATAAAATACAGTGGACGCACCCCAGAAAAGACCTAGACCCTCCGTCTCCCTAGACTCAAACCACTACCATTTGAGAACCTAAAACAAAATTTAATCAAGTCTTGTGTTCCTATCCCTTTATGCACGAATGTGGGCAAGTAAACTTGCATAAATTATAGTTTCCTTGGTGTTTTTTTACTAGCAAATCTCCCTAATGAATCTTAAAAAGTACATGTACATATTCCTAGGTAATTAAAGTTGTGTCCTAAGGGTCCCTAATGATACTTGACACATTGGGTAATAACCCATATTTCTTTCCTTTGGACTCCTTGCGCCTGCGACTTAGCAAGAAAAAGAGACACTCCAAAAATCAAAAGACACCCATATCTAGCAATATCTTGCTACATCACCTAGGTCATAAGGTTGTACTTATGGTGGTTTAGCAAAACCATGAGTGATTACTAGAAGCCTCTCTAAAAAACGCCCCCTAGCTCGGTTGTTTTGTTTTATGTGACTAGGAAAGTTAAAAGTCTTAAATTGCCTATAAATTACACATTTCATAAATCACATAAATACACTTTCACCAACACTTAAATATCCTCTTCAAAGATAAACAGCAATCTCTATACCTTCTATCACTCGTCATTTCAATTGAAAGCCGAACTCAAAACTCGACCACATTTCTCCAAGAAACACGCGATGGAGCCCTGGGAATTAAAACATGAGGGTGTTACGAGTTGTTTTGTTCACTTAGTTTAAAACCAAGTCTGTCACCTTTTAGGTGCTTATTTTCAGCTTATTTTAAGTTTATACAAAAAGTTTTTTTTCAAAAGTTGCTTATTTTTAAGTTATAAAACTTTTTCAAAAAGAAATTTTAAAAAAATAAAAACTAGAGAAATTGGGAAGTCAAGGGTGAGCGAGGCTCGAACCCTGGACCTCAACCAACCTCAACATAGTTTTAACATCACACCACACAACCAACTGCCCTGGAGTCTTTTTCGATTATTACCTTGCACCATTTAATATTTTTGACCTTTTTGGCAGTTTAGGCAATAAGCCCGTTTAGGCTTATTTCCAGCTTATAAGCTGGTTGTCCCATCTTATTTTTCTTAGGTTCAAAATAGTTCAAAGTACTTTTCTTGATTTTTTCAGATTTTTTATAATTATTTTAATATTTTTAATATTTAATTTAGATAAAAACTGTTTTTAATTCATAATAAATAAAATAAAAGTCAAAATATATAATTCTTTTTTCTAAAATTATTTTTAATTATTTAGGATTGTTAAAAATTAAATTTGCATTTTTAGGGTCAAATTTGTAAAATTTAAGTTTTTAAAGAACGGGTTTACAATCCCGTTATCGTTTTTCTTGTTTTAGCTTTAATTGCTTTTATTTTAGGCTTGCTTTTAGTTGTTTTTGCACTTTATTTATAGAAATAGAATCCAAATCAAATATTGATCATTTAATCACGCGATCACGAACGTAACTTCGATTTTCAATTCACGCCTCGTCAAGAAACGACTCGGGAAGGTTTTTTTTAGGGTTTTGCTTTGGATAAAAGTGAACATCTCCTTTCTTAAAAGCCTTACGGAATACTTACTCTCTCCTTTTATTTGATATTTAGTTATATATATATATTACTTATATATTATATATAGCTAAAATATCGAATCAATTTTTGGCGCCGCTGCCGGGGAGGTGTGTTACGATTATCGTGTTTCGTTCGAAGATTAGTGTTTGAAGACCCTTCCTCGTGAAGTTATCGCTTTCATTTGTGAATATTTTCAAGTAATCAAAAATACCAAAAAATCGAAAAACAACAAAATCAACCGTTGTGTCACTTGTGATTTCGGCTCACCTTTAGATTACAAACTATAAGAGAGGTATAAGGAGGGTCGATCCTACGAACTTCGACCCGAAAGGAGAAGGTTTTTAATAGCTTCGCGCTTTCCCGCTCCTCCGCTTCTTTGTACGTTTTCTAGAGTGCTGCCGTGCACCTTTGATTTTTCGGTCCCAAAAATATTCTTCTTTATCTCAAATTGTTTAATTCTAATGTCGTCATACCTCCATTGTGAGTGTGTTACTTGTGGAAGAACGTTTGATAGCACATTTTGTCAACAATGTTATTGCTATCGGTGTGGAAATACTCTTAGAAATTGATTTTGTTCGGAATGCAATTCATACGTTAATTCGAATTCTTTCAACAATTCTCTAAATTTTTCTTACCCACCTCCACAACCCTCGACATACTCTTGTGAGTTATGTGGAAATGATCATCACTACGGTTCTTAATTAGAGTTAAAATACAAATTTTACAAGTATAGGGATAAAAGTTGCCAATTTCGAAACTTAAGGGTTTAAAATTGTCATTTTTCGAATTTCAATAACTCCAAGGACTATTTCTGAAACATCCTGAAACCTAGGGACTAAAGTGTAACAACTAGAAACTTAAGGGTATGTTAGTAAACAAAAGTGAAATAAATAAAACACTTACGAGTCTGTCGAACCTTAAGGTATTCGGACAATGAACGGATTTGACAACGACGAATAAATAAATATATTTAGTAACCATGATTTCACAGTTTCTCGAAAACCATCGAAATTACAAATGACAATAAATCTTGTGCACCACCGCACAAGTGATAAATGGTATAATAAAACTTAAGAATGGAATTTAGTTTATACAATGAGTCGTTAGCTTAAATGTGTAAACTAAGACTTGACCGTACTTACTTAGGTACTTGACGGTGTGATCCACTGCTTACTTGGATATTTATTATCATTCAGAGAACTACCGGCTAAGGTGAGTTCATAGCCCCATGTTTTACAATTATTTAAATGATTTACATCCTTGGGGTGAGAACATGCTTTGTTTTACAAATTGGACGCAAGTGTACATTTTATACCATGATTACGTGTTTGCCTAAGTTACCATAACCCATTATGTCCATGATCATGAACTGTTAATTGCATAGATGTGATTGGGAATTACATTGTGTGGGCGCGAATGTTATGGATAGATCTATTAGGGATTGACAATCCCCGTTCGGGTGACTAGCTATCACTGGAAACGAACGCATACCATGTCGAATCTGGGATGTTGCGGGGTTAGCACATCATTCACGGACACCTGTTGGCAAATTTATATTTGCATACATATATGTCGAGCTTTAGTGTCATGAGCTTAGGAAACGTAATTACTTTTATGATGTTTGCATTTGTTGCTAAATCATACACTTGGAAATCTTGCGGTCCTACAATTGATTTACATAAACCTATGAATTCACCAACATTATGTTGACGTTTTAAGCATGTTTTTCAGGTCAATAAGGCACGAGGTGCGATGATACATTGGGAGTCAATAATTGAAGAGTCAACACTTAAGATTTAGGGTCTTATTACACTTTGGGGACAATTGTTATAAACCGAAATCTTTATTTATATTGTTGAACAATATGAAGCCATGAGCTTATGTAACAAACGAGTATTTTGTTAATCCAATGTATCTTTTTCAAACGACACGTTTAGTAGTCGTTCTCAGATCTTGTGCTATTGACCCAATAATGTAACGCTCTCGGATATTCAAACATTCCGCTGCACGCTCAGATTTGAGGGTGTTACAGTTAACAGCTTATGAACTCTTTATAGTTCCCCTTTCTTGCTACAGGAGTCCCAGTAGGTTCGGTGTTTTCCATTGTTGCAGCTTGTGCTCCAGAGCTGCGACAAAACTATGAGCAACTAGTTTCCTGATGGCAGCCTGAGTCATGGCTGGTGCTGCAGATGTTGATGTCCTTTTAGGAGGAATTCTATCAACATAAGACAACACTGAATAAGGGTGATATTACAAGTCATTGTTAAAAATTTCATACATAGTAGTATTGGAATTATTTGACATAGATACTTAATTGATACAAGTTCTAATAAAGAAATACATATTCTTTGATATTACATTGTAGGATATAACGAAGAATTTTGTAATCTAAGATTCCAGAGATGGTCACGGAGATAATGGAATGAGGGATCCAATAGGAGGCTTAATGTCGCTAGGTATAAAGGTTTGAGAAAATTGGATGGTAAGAGAATCATAGTAATCCTAGGTGAAGATATGAGTCAACACACTATAGGATATAGGATAGACCATATACAATCGGTATCATGAAACGACGAGGTATAATGGAATCACCACTATATTAAGTTATAAACAACTTGTCTATAATTTTTACATAGTCAAAATTTGACAAGCGTCATTATTTATACCAAACATCCAGTGGTTGGATTCTAGAAAGCTGTAAGTGATATGGATCTAATCTAGTAGCCTGGTAGTGGTGGTCCTCCCTTGTAGTTCTTGAGCTCATGGATTGTACCCAAAAAGACTCTTTATATCTGATTGGTGGCGAACCTGGATATCCTCAATGAGTATCTCTAGAGTAGAAGTCCTGACACGAGCAAGAACAACCTCGTCATTATGTCCTATTTGCTTTCTGAAATCCAGCAATCTAGGCACAGGCTTCATGAAGTTTAGATTCTAGTTTGTCAAAATCTTGCTGAATGATTACACGGCCATTACCAAGACCTTCTATCTTATCTTCCATGTGTTTAATGCGCTCAAGAGGGAGCTCATCTAAGTGGTTCATAATAGTTTCGATTTGTTCCTCATGACGTTCGTAAGACGAGTCTGGAGTGCCATGATAATTCTCTCTAATCTCAAATACTTGAGGCGAGTAGAAAGATTAGTAGAGGAAGACGATAGGAAATGGGCTCGTTTCTGAGGTGGCAGAATCTCTTCAGGAAGAAAGAAATCTTGGGGATCAAACATTGGTGATGGTGATAATACTGGAGATGAAGGTAAAACCGTTGGTGGAGCAATAAGAGCTTGTGTTGGTGGAATAGGTGATTCTTTAGCATAAAATGCTTGCATGACCTTCATATAGGGGTCATCATGAAAAAGTGAAAGAGTTGGTGAAGCTATTAGAACTAAACTAAATGAGTTATTTGAAGAGCTAGAATATGTATTTCCTGGTGAAGCTGTGAAATAGTCCGGGGAAGCCGGGATATAGTCCGGAAAGTTAGAGGAAAAGGCATCCTCAATATCGGAAGTAGGGTGGTTGGGAGAAGACATCATTCTGATAACAACCCAGCGGTAAATAACATAAGTTATTTATATAATAATATAATAGTTATGTATCTTTACATACTATTCGGGAGATGTAATAGCACGGAGGACTTTCTTGGATAGAAAAAGAAAAGTAGTTATAGTTAAGGTTTCAACCTTGTTCTCTATAACCGTGGCTCTTGATACCAATCTGTGACACCCTGATATTTGACATATAGCAGCGGAAGCTAATTTGGGGTATTACTTCATGAATCAACAGTCATAATCATAGAAAACGACTCAAAAGAGACATTTTGGAAAATTTAGTTATCATTCAATATAATATCAGAGTTTTACAAAAGAGAGGTCCCAAAATACATTGAAAACATAAAGTTGAATGATAACAAGTTTGGACGTCCTCAAGTCCAATGCCACTCCGTGCCATAGATTGCTCACTTACCTGAGATAAACATGCTAAAAAGGGTCAACACAACGGTTGAGTGAAATTCATAGGTTTGTAAACAATATGGTTGAATACAAGTCAAAGTAATTGTAATAATTGCAACGAATACAATTATCATGGAAAACAGTATTATTGCCCTAAGCTCATGTAACCAAACATTAACATGGAAATCAACTTACTGACATTAGTGAGGAACAAATGTCCTCGTGGAAAGGTAACTTGCCAAAGTTACCCATTATTCTCAAATATAGTATGCTTGGTTACCTCATGTACAAGTAAACAAATGGGATTCGTCAATCCTAATAGATCTATCCACAATATTTACCTTCACTCGCAAGTGACTAATGGTTCATGATTAAGAAATATTGGCAGTGAAGGCAAACTTAGGCAATCAGGATAGCATATAGTTGGAAAAACACTTGTATTCATGGTTTATAGCATGTATCCCCCTCGCGAGTTTATAAAATATTCAAAAGATTTAAAATGCGTGGCTATGAACTCACCTTAACAGGGAAATCTGATTGATGGCAAAAGTATATTAGTTGAAAGTAACGGCCTTGTCACACAACCTGAGTAATATGTCAAGTCTTAGTTTGATTGTTTATCTTTCAAAACTTCCTGAAGTTTAACATTTGATTCATTAATTTATGGAAATTTTATATCACTGTATGGGCCATCATAATTCAGAGGTCATGTAGTAAACGTTTGAGGAGCCAGGACACTTTAAATCGTAAATCCAGCAAACTCGTCAAAATGTATACCTAAATGAAAACCCTCACATGAAGCTCCTTAGTAACGTTATAGTTTTAAGTTTCCTTCAAAAGCTAGTCGATGTTAAATTACGTTGAATATATAACGTAATTGATTTATAATGCGTCGATCGATGATTAATAACGATACATGTGTCGGTTTTTAATAAAATCGAGTTTTATAATATTAATATATATTTTTATAATTTATATAAAAATATTATATTGTATATTTTTAAGTTTGCAAAAATGGCAATATATACCCTTGATTTATAAACTTTTACAAATTTAGTCCTGTATATATAAAGTATATATAATTTAAACCTTTAACTTTAGAAATTGACAAAATAGCCCCTCATAGTTATAACTTTGGAATAATGACATTTTCTGCCCCTTTAGTTATAAATTTCATAAAGTTACGATATATACCCCTATGCATGAAAACATTTGCAAATCAAGTCCAAAATCCATAATTTTGATATTTTTGAAATCCAAAAGAGTTTTGAAGCATATGGCTTATTAGAATAAGCTAAAATAAGTAGAGTTTATGAGCTTATAGCTTATGGAAAGGGCTTGTGAACTAGAAAGTCCAAAACGGGTACGTTTGGTTTAGGAAAACAAAAAACGCATGGGTTTGTGATTCAAGGGATCAAACAAGAGTTTATATAGGATTTAACAAAGCTTATGAAAAATTTAAAACAGAATATAAGTTTATGGAATAAGATTTTGAGCTTACTTGAGCTTAAATGGGTTGAAAAGAGGGTTTTGGGTTTGAACGCTTCCTTAGCTTTGTTTAGAACTCCATTTGTATGTTTGATGAGTTTTGAGGTTTGTTTGAATGGGGCGGGAGTTTTGGCTATATATTAGGCTCGAAATGACCCTTAGTTCCCAAGTTAACTTGGTGTAGGGATCAAGGGTTGTAGGTAGTGACTAATAGCAGCTAGATGGTGATTAGGAAGAGCTAGTAAAGTAGCTATGCAATGTGTGGAGGTGTGGAGAAGGGTGCTGCCAAGGGGTGATAAGGAGGTGTTTGTTTACTTGGTGATCAAGTGTGGTGATGAAGGTGCTTGTAAGGTGGTAGGGTGGCAGCTAGTGACATGGTAGTGATGTAATAATGGTGCTTAAGGTGCTAGCTTAGTTGTAAATGGGTTAAAATGAAAGAAAAAGGGTGCCGGGTTGATTTAGGGTTTCGGGTTAGGGTTTTTAATTTTTAAAATGTGTGTTAGGGTTTAGGATTAGGGAAATTAGGGTTTAAATGTTGTGCATTGAGTGTTGTACTTTGTGCTAATGAGCTTGTACGAAAACTAGAATGAAAATGGTGGTAAAATGAGCTTATTTGAATTCGTGCTTCATTGATTTGTACATTGAGCTTATATGACTTGTGCATTGACTTGGAGGGAAATGATATTCGAATTTTTATATATTGATCACTTGTAAACATGCTTTGGAAATTTGTACATTCATTTTATATGTATACATTATATATAATTAGGGTTTTGATATAAACGTTAACGGATAAAGTTCATTTTGATATAACGTTGTAAACGGTATGTTAAATGGATAAAGTATTTGGTAAAAATGATATTAGGGCATAGACTTGACATATTAGGATGTTTACATGATATAAACATAGATATAGTTGGCTTAGGTAGGTTGCGTGAGCTCGTTTAATTTAGTTATGTAAACTATGTTAGATAATAGAATAAAGCAAAAAATTTACTTGTAAAAATGTGGTATATATATATATATATATATATATATATGGATGTTACATTGCATCTAATTTAATAGATGGATATTACAGTGATGAAAAATTTAGGTTGTTATACAAGAGTTAAGATCAATGTAGACCCAACATTTGTCATAGACCCAATGAACCAATCCTGACCACTCATTTTTTCATTAAAAATAAAAAAACTCATTTTCCACCTCTTTTTTAAAAATAAAATATCTTACAAACGGT
>BQNB010118818.1:7533-20923 GCA_026074375.1 Tanacetum coccineum
AAGAATCAAACTTATTCCAGGAAATGGATCAACAGTTGCTAATGAATTTTTGACATGATTAACATTCTCGATGTGTCACAAAAACACTTTAGCAAGTGATACATCAATTGATTTTCAAATCGATTTTTCTATTCAATCAGTGAGACTTCATCTTGCTGGTTCACTCATACCATGTTGTCTGCTTTAAGATGCTTCGGTAATGAGAACGGCTAGTTTAGCAACAAAACCCTGTCAAGGAGATTCTTCAGAATTCTACCTGATCACAGAAAGTATTTATACTGATCAACAGGGAACCGTGGTTATTACAATCGTATTTGACGAGGTGACAAAGATACTCTTATCCATATCTGTTGATTATCACTAACCTAAACTTGCAGGTACCCTTGATGATTGGCGCAGTTGATTTCCGAAGAGTCATGATTCATAACCACATGTTCATACTCGACCGACAAATATAAAGACATTATGAAAGCTCAAGTACATGTTTCATGACTTCTGCTACTCTGATACCGTACGTCTTTCTTGAAGTGATGAAGTATTAAAGTCAAAGAATTTCAAAGAAGTTTTCGTCACTCTGATACCAAACGTCTATCTCGAAGTGACGAAGTGTTAAAGTTAAAGAATTTCAAGAAAGATGCAACATTAAAGCTTTTTAAGTCAACAAATCAAGAAAGGTATGAGCATGTCGGTCCAGAAGTTACAAGATCACATAGTGGCAAAATTTACAAGATGGCGAAACAAGATTAAGCTTGGTTGATGATTTCAAGGTGTTCAATATCACATTCAAGACAAGCTAAGGAACAAGCTCAAGACCTAAAGTCTATGATCACTACATCAAACAACAAGATTAATGATTAAATTTAAACGAGCTCAAGACTAAAGTTAAAGCATAAGTTTAAGTTTTTGTAAAATGGAGCGACCTCCCTTAGGGGGAGATTGTTAGGAATACGAAATTCCTAGTAAAGTGTCGGTCGCTTCCATAGATAATTGTCGTTAGGTCGTTAAGTAATTGTGGAAACTTACATACTTAGTTAGCTAAAGTCCCATGGATAAACCCATGCAAGCCTAAGCCCACCATCCATTGTAAGTATATTAACACCTCTCCAAGCCTTGGAGAGTTGGTTGGTTGCTCATTCTTACACACATTAATATATGTTTACTTTCTCTCTCTAAGTGTTCATCTAACCCTCTCTCTTACTAAAACAATCTCTTTCCCTCTCATCTAGTATGTTATTTGATTAGTCTTTAGATGCTTCTTATCTCCAGACTCAGCTGCTGATTGCTTAAAAGGAAGAAGCAGGAATTCAACTCCAAGCTAAAGAATTTGATTTGATAGCTGCTGCAGCGGATCTTGAGGAGATTGAGGAAGTCAATGTAAACTGCATTTTGATGGCTAATTTGCAGCAAGTATCGACATCGGGTACTTAGACTGACAAAGCTCCCGTCTATGACTCAGACGGATCAGCTGAGGTACACAACTATGACAATTGCTATGATAATGAGATATTTAATCTGCTTACTCAAGAGGAGCAGTATACTGAGCTACTCAAACCCATCCCTGAACCACACCAAGTACAACAGAATGATAGTAATGTTATTTCCGATGCTTCTAGCGTGGAACAAGATGGGGAAACAGTAGATCAACATCCTGAAACTGTTGAGGAAACACATGCTTATTTTGAATCATTATATAATAATTTGGCAATCGAAGTTGAAATGGTCAACTCGGTTAATCGCAAAATGAAAGAAACAAATGTTGATTTGACCACTGATCTTGCTAGATATAAAAATCAAGAAAAGTGTTTTGAAATTAGTCAAGAAAAATATGACAAACTTGAAAGATGTTATTAAAAGTCTGTTTATCAAGAACAATGTCTTACTAAAAAGATAAATGCACTTCACTTAAGTTTCGATAAACAAATAACGACTTTGAATGAGGAAATTTCAAATTTAAATAAACAACTTTCAAAGGTAAAATCAACTGTTTCCTTCCTTCAAGAAGAAAGGAAAAAGTTGAAGAATGATTTCAAAACATGTGAAGACGAGCTTCTTGATAAACAAATTCAACTTGATAATAAGATAAAGGAATTAGATAATATTTTGGTTAAAACATGTCAATTGATTCAAACGATGCACATGCTTTCACCTAAGCCAGACTCGTTTTACCATACCGAACAAAAAATGGCTTTGGGTTATCAAAATCCTTTTTATCTCAAGCAAGCTCAATGGAAACAACAGAGTTTGTATAATGGCAAAGTGTTATTTGAAAAGCATGATCCTCCTGCTGTGTATGATTTAGAAGAGACACTGCAACTTGATCAAAAGAGTCATCTAAAAATGAAACAATTGAACAAAGAAATAAAACCGGCAAATTATACTAAGATTAATCATCTTTCGGGGGTTTTTGTTTCTCAAACGGCCAAGTCACGTGAAGAGTCGTATTTTTTAAATACTTCCAAAACGGCCAATGTTTCTAAATCATTTTCAATACCAAATGAAGAATTTTCGGATGATACTACACTAAGTGTTGCACGAAAATTTCTAAATGAGGTAAAAAGCACCATTGTGACTCTTCAATGTGTTGTCAAACAAAAAATGACTTTGGATATACATAATTGGTCGTCTTCTGCTCACCAAGAGATTCACAAAATTGTAAAAGATGAAATTTTCCCTATCGTTAACCAAGTTGATGCTAGAGTGCAAAATTTTGAAATACAATTTTTGAAAGAAGCAGCCAAATTTGTTCGAGACTTTCAATCTATTGCAAAAGAAGCTAATGAATCTCTTGGTAAGCACAAGGCATTAGAATTGGAAATTGAGCGTCTCTTAAGAGCAGTTGTCAGTCAGGATATTATGTCTATTGTGCAAAATCCCTCTGTTGTAGATACATCAAATCTCCAAACTGAGCTTGAACGTACGAAAGAACGATTTGAAAATTGTATCATTAAAAAGGACAACGAATATGCTAAACTTTCGAATGATTGGTACAAGAAATGTGAAGAATGCAAATATGACAAAATTTCGTACGATAAAGCTTATAATGACATGCAACAAAAGATCGAACGGTTGCAAGCTTAGTTATGAGATCAAAAGGGTAAAAGTAAGGATACTCCATATGTATCAAAAACCCTTGATCCTTTGTCTCAGAAACTAGAGAATGAGAACGTGGAAGTAGAGTTTCAGGTTTTGAATTATGGTAAAGAAAATGCTCACCTTAAGACCACATACAAGAACCTATTTGACTCTATCTCTGTGACACGAACTCAAACCAAAACCATAATTAACTCTTTGCAAAACAAATTACATGACACGATCTATGAAAATGCTAAGCTAAGAGCCTAGTTATTTGATAAGGTTTCTGAACAAAAGGACACAATTCATGGAACGAGTATGAATACTAAGTTTGCAAAGCAATCAATCTTGGGAAAACTACCTCCTTATTTTAAACCAAAACTGTATTCGGTAACTCCTTTCCCTAAATCTATAGTTATTCCCAAGGCTGGTGAGTCAAATGCTTTGTCAAAACCAGTCACTTCAAACTTGGCACCTTCCTCTCGAGAATCAACTGTTGTGAATAATGAAAGAGTGATTGTTCCAGGAATCTTTAGGATTAATCCTTTTAAAGCTTATAAGGTAGACAACTTTGTGCCTAACAAACATGTAAAAGCAAGCGTTAGGACAAAACCGATCACTGTTTCACAACCTCATGTCATCACTAAGAACAATGTAAATTCCTAAACAAATGGTTTCTCTCCTAAAGACGTTAAAAGCATTACTAGAACCAGAAGACCACAGCCCAGGAACAATCCTAAGAATGATAAGGTCCCTTTTAAGTCTAAGAGTAGTTGCCTCTCGAATAAGTTAGAGAAAATAGAAGAAAACCATAGGAGCTTACAGTCTTCTAACTATCTGGACCATACATCATCTGAATGTAATAACATTAAGCTTGCAATTCTTGAAAATTGAGGTTATTGGCTACATGTAAGCAATGTCTAATTACCGCTAATCATGATGATTGTGTGCTTCAATATGTGAATGGCATGAAATCTAGAAAGAAAAACCAAAGTGCTAATGTTTCAAAAAGCGCAATCAAAGGAAACATAAGCCAAGAGTCTGGAAACCTAAAAAGGTAGGGTCCAAAGAAAGACTTGCTTCACCTAAGCCTAGTACACCTAGATCTTGCCTTAGGTGGTCACCAACTGGAAGAATGTTTGACCTTAAAGGAAAGATAATTGCAACTAGTGAATCTGAGTATCAACGTGACTGCTCTAAAAGTGATAATGCTTGTACTTCTAACCCTCAGGAACCTATCAACAAAAGGTTTCCAAGTTCAACTTTCTCTATGACAGGTTGTCAAAATTGGCTTGATACTCTGCTAATTCCATTGCTTTCTGAGTATAAATTAAAGGACAAAGAAAATCATGAAGACAATGAATGCGACAGTTGATGAGCCTTCTGCAATAGCTTGTAATCAAATGTCAGATTGCAACCCGATCTTCAAATAAAAGGAAAATGTACGTGTCAGTGCGTTTATCCTTAACAACGAAAAGAGAAATCTTGTTTTCACTTCAGTAGATATGATAGTCACGACGTCAATGATAGATTTGGAAAGTCTATTCGGTCATTTGTTCGACGAATTATTCAAATGGAGAAAATCAAGTTGTTTCAAAGTCTTCCGCTGTTACTACTGCTGATGCATCTGATAAACGTCAATAACGACAAAATCCAACTTCATCTACTTCAACTCTAGCGACAACTATCACTGTTGATGGAAACTTCAACTTGTAAATATTTTTTATCTTTCTATTTATTTTGATTTATAACTATTTTAATCAGAAAAGGAAAATATAAAATTATAAAACCTATAAAAGCAAAATACAAAATCAAAAATTTCAAAAATACCAAAAATAATCTTCTCCGACATGTCTCTCAACAATCGATAACATTTACGCACCTAGAAATGTTGATTAATATTGACACGTGTGTGTAAATGAAGTTCGAGCGAGAGTTTTAAATGCTTTCAAAACATGTCCTTTCACTTTTTCTCTACGACTTCAAAGTAAATGTCAGCTTAGGACTCGGTCTCCAAAGAAAGGAAAATGTTCATTTATGTACATTTATCCTAAACAACAGGAAGTTCATATATTCTCGGTCTTGAGAAAAGTCATATAAACATTCAAAGTTTTAAATGCTCAAGAGAAGTACTAAGGAAAATGATGGTAAATAAGACATATCTCACATATTTTCCTGTTGAGCACAATTTTTCAAGATACTTTCATAAAGAAAAATTCAAATTCTTTCAAAATTGTGTGCTCAACAAACTCCCACTCCAAGTTTTCACTCTATTCTATAATTGAGGGGGAGTATAATAATATGATTCATTCTGCATGCTCTCCTGTTCTCTCAAGACTTAGTTAGGCTCATGTGAATTCCGAACATTCACTGCTGATGGAAACTTCGACTTGTAAATATTTCTGATCTTTCTCTTTATTTTGATTTATAAATATCTTTGAAAAAGAAAATACAAAAATATAAAACCTATAAAAGCAAAATACAAAATCAGAAAATTTTCAAAAATACAAAAATAATCTTCTCCGACATGTCTCTCGACAATCGATAACATTTGCGCACCTAGAAATGTTGATTAATATTAACACGGGTGAATAAATGAAGTTCGAGTGAGAGTTTCAAATGCTTTCAAAACATTTCCTTTTACTTTTTCTCTACGACTTCTAAGTAAATGTCAGCTTAGGACTCTCTCAAAGAACTGAAAATGTACATTTAAAAGTACATTTTATCCAACAAGCGGTGAATTTCATAACTCTCGATCATTTGAGCAAAGTCAAATAAAACATTCAAAGTTTGAATGCTCCAAGAGAAGTACTCAGGAAAATACAGGTAAAGAAGGACATATCTCACATATTTTCCTGTTGAGCACAATTTTTCAAGATATTTTCAAAAAGAAAATTTTCAAATTCTTTCAAAACTATGTGCTCAACAAACTCTCACTCCAAGTTTTCACTCCCCCCCCCCTATTCTATAATTGAGGGGAGAAGCATAATAAATATGATTCATTCTGCATGCTCACCTATTCTCCCAAGTACTTATTTAGGCTATGTGAATCCAAACCTTAACTCTTTTTAATCACTCAATTTGTCAAAAATTGTAAAATATATGCAATTTTTGATGGGGAGAATAGTGATTAAAAATTGATCAATACAGATTAATAACGGATACGATCTTCAATCTATAAGTGCGTTCCCAAACCTCGCATGTGCAAAACTATTTCATAATATGGTGCATGTGTGTAGGGGGAGCTTTTTGGTAACTCTAGAAACACTCAATGTGTCTCAAATGATTTCTCAGACACGTTGATTGATTTTTTATCAAATGGTTTTATGGATCTTCATGGCAATACCCCAAAGACCGACCAACTGTTGTTTCTCAAGGAGTTATAAGGCGGTTAAGGTTAGGTATATTCGTTCCATGATCTAGCCAGAACCGGAGGGATCTACCCAGGAACACTCCATTAGATAGAGTAGAAATCCTAGGTATGATTGGAAAAAGGAGTAAAGTGAGAATAAGATAAAAGAGCCGACTGAGATGGAGCTAGTGCTGGAACAAACTCAACAAGGTACTAGTCATGAAGTCTCGGTAAGCACTGAAAGTGTTGAAGAATGAAAAAAATTATAAGGATAAAGGGTGAAAAGAAAGAAGCCCTCTATACAACCCTAGGCAGAAACCGAGTCAATACATAATCTATCAGTAATCACAAAGATGATTATGATATTGAAGACTGACATCATGGACCCAGTAATGCAATGCACAACCCTCCCTAGCCACTCAGAATCTCTCAAAAGATTTATGTTTCATTTCTCACGGAGATCAACACGTTTCTATCGGCTTTCTCATTCAGAGATCGTTGATATTGAAAAGGTGGCAGTTCACTCCAGCCTCCGAATACCAAATAACAAATGTGCACTTATAGAGTCTAGAGCCAACGAGATCCATCAAAAATCTCACTAGGAAACAAATTCCAATATACAAAATGTCGTACATCATTATACAACATTTGGTATCAAAAAGTCCTACGCATTATCCTTGTGATAAATGACAGAACATCAGAGTGATACTCTTTAGTATTCACAGTAACGATGGAAATCCTTCTTGAGCCAACATCAAACAAGCTCTTGGTAGGTGACTTGCGAGATTTTAAATGAATCAAGCTTGTGTCAACTGGATATCGATTTTGGTCCAGTATATAAATTAACGACTCAATCAGAAAGATAGTAACTATCTGATTCACTCTTACCGTGTTGTCTGCTTTGAGGCGCTCCGATAACGAGAACGGCTAGCGCAGCTGCGAAACCCAGTCAAGGAGATTCTTTTGAATTCTACCTGACCACAGGCAGTATTTATACTGACTAACGGGGAATCGTGGTTATTGCAACCGTATTTGACGAAGTGACAAAGACACTTTCGTCCATATATGTTTATCTCTAACCTATACTTGCAGGTTTTCCCGACGGTAGCAGCTTCTAGTCCATGACGAGTCAAGATTCAAGACCTCATGCTCAATCGACAAAGATTAATACATGATGAAAGCTCAAACTATCAAAGTCTTCCGCAATCTCTGATGTACAAGCACTTCCTCAAAAGAACATTTTTGACAAGATTGTCGGACACTAACAAAGATACATCTTACAAGTGGATCAAGTACTACTCCTACCATGATGTGGTATAAGTAATCAAGTTAAAGAAATAGTGAGGGAGATTGTTAGCAAGCTTTCAAGACCTTGAGCATGAGGGTGGAGACACAAGATCGCAAGGCGGCATAAAGATTCAAGGATAAAGATTCAGAGATCTCAGTAGTCAAGACAAATCAAAGCCAAAGACCACGATATCAGTATTTTGTCAAAGAATATCAAGTTAAAGATCAAGATCCAAGATCACAAGCATGCAAATGGAACTTCAAAAAGAATTCCCAAGAATACAAGGCTCCAAGACTCAAGACGTCACAAGAAGGATCTACAATTGAATGACTACCCCTTAAGGGGAGATTGTTAGCCGTGTTTTTATTAAAGTAATGGTCATTAAATATTCCCGAGCCTTATATAAGAAAAACTTAGTTTACAGGAATTTATCTAAGCTAATTGGGCCTAGGTGTCGGGCTTAAGTCCATTAGTAATAGGTCCGGCCCAAAGTCAAGCCCAACAACCCAAGAAGGGTTTTATCTCTTTGTAACTATAAAACGACCTTTCTAAGTATGGAGAGGTTGTTGCTTCTCATTTTTTCTTTCAATGTGCTAGTAACCATTTTATCTTTTTTATCTCTCTCTCTCTAAAATCTTTTTCTTATTTTTGTGTGTTTGGTGAGGAAATGATATCTCTAACAACACCCTACTTAACAACGAACCTACAATCGATCGGGCACACTGCCCGTTAGTGTTAGTTAATAAGTAAAGTCGACAAAATATAAATACTAAAACTTGATAATATAATTACCTATACCAACGAAAACACAGCACCTGCAATTTCTGAACCATACGAACGAAACGTGTAATATGGCCAAACCACAAGGATGATTTTTACAATTTACTCTAAGAAAAATAACGGTAACCCATTTTTAACAATATGCATCACATACTTAATGAAAGGACCAGTGGATTTGTTATGGTTTGGTGTGATCCTTATGGTTTGGGTCGAACAAGTAGCTTTGTTAACAGATACACTCAAGGTGGATACAAAGGGTAACACGAGGCATGTGAGTTCTAGATTGACGTCTATTGGAAGGGCATTACCTTCTAAATGGGAAGATATGGAGAGGTGGATATTTAGTTGAGAAGGTGTCATTTTATACACTATTTCGGGGTCATTTAACCCCCTAAATCATGCAAATATGCCTAGATTACATGCTTAATCGTTTATTTTCAGGTTTTTAGCACTTGGATGGCATTTGGAGAAAATACACGTGACTTGGGCTCATTTGGAGAAGAAACGGATAAGATTACGGACCTACACCAAATCTCATGAAGAATTATGCAACAATGGCTGGAGACGGTGTCGCAAGCATAAAGCGACGCCATTGTGATTCATTTGGTGACGGTGTCTGGACATTGGCGATGGCGTCACAATGTAGCCGACTTAAAGTAAATCTAGAACCATCCACGTGGCGACGGCGTCAGGAGCATCAAGCGACGTCGTCGCGTCGATTTATCTATATATACAATTCCGATTTTAGGGTTTTAGTGTGTAACTTTTGGGATAATTTTATATAGCTTAGGGAGACGAACCCTAGCTCTTGTAGCAGCTTCATAGATCATATTTAGGGCCTCAAAACCCTATTGTACTACCTTGAATCCATATTTTAATCCAAGTAAGGTTATTTATCTTTAATCATTCAATATGTCTATATGTTGTGTGATTGATTTATCTCTTTGCTTTCTTTATAACATGCGAGGCTAAACCCTCCTTTGTATTTGCTTATGATTGCATAAAAGTCGGATTGTAGATCCTTTTACTGTTACTTCTTAATTGATGATTGTGCGTGTTAAGTTCTAGAAAACCAGCTTTTGTTTGTATCGTTGTAGACAACGCGAGTGCGTAGAAAGGATACTATTAGGTAACAGTCTTCATACTACCTTGCCCCTTATATGGTTGATCCCTCTTAAGATATTTCACATGCATTTAATGTACTCTTAAGGGCCTTATAATAGTCTTCATGCTACCTTACTTGTGCGTTGCCCTAACGAAATATTAAATAGACAGCGGGTTCGTGTAATCCGTTCATGACCTAGGAAATACTTACACATATCATCACAAGTGTGACAAGGCAACAGGATTAGGAGAAGCAATCTGATAAGTAGTGCATGATTAAGTAAATACATTTAATTATCATAAAAGTTATCACCAGTAGATTAGATATTAGCTTAGTTATTAGCTTATCAAACCAACCTCTCAAACATATGATTTCACCTGCTTTCTTATTAATATAAAAATACAAAAATAATCTTCTATTAACCTCTAGAATTCTGTTAGACCATAAAATACAAAAATAATCTTCTATTAACCTCTAGAATTCTGTTAGACCATGATTAAGCCTTCCCAACCTATTCCCCTAGAGAACGATAACAACCCTCGAGTCTTGCCTATACTACTACTACATGGTTAGGTACTCTGCCTAGGGAGTTGTAAAACTTCTTGTTGAAATCCTACGACTACCGCATCAAGTTTGTGGCGTCGCTGCCAGGGAATAGTTAGGTTTTGATCATAGTTTAGCTTAGTTCTACTTGCTTGAATCCTTTCAAGTAAGACTTTATTTTCCGCATATTAGCTTTCTCGTAGTCTATCTTTTCTTTGTGTTAATTGTTTCGTAATCCATTCTTGTCAACCACCATGGGAGATGAGAATCCTATCCATACTCTTGGAGACTACTCCAAACCTAGCCACGAGGGATACAGGAATACCATTGAGCTCCCCGTAGGGAACAACGTGGTACCTCTTCGATACGACAACATCCGGTTGGTGCAAAACGAATGCTCATTCCACAGACTTCGGTCCGAGGATCCAAACCAACACCTCAAGGATTTCTTAAAACTTATGGACTCACTTGACCTTGACGGTAAAAACAAGGAAATAACGCGCCTATGTTTATTTTAATTTTTCCTTCGCGATCAAGCTAGCAATTGTCTTGAACGTCTTCCAGCAGGATCTATCACCACATGGGAGGATCTTACTACTCGTTTCCTTGCTCAATTCTTTCCACCAGGAAGGACCGCAAAACTCCGCAATGATATCCTGATGTTCCAATAACATCATAGAGAATCTCTATCTGAAGCATAGACTCGTTTCAAGGACTTACTCCAAAATGTCCCTTATCATGGCATCGATCGTTGGCTTCAAATCCAAATTTCTTATGATCATGTCTTCTTTCATCTTAAGTGCGAAATTGATCGCGCTGCTGACGACAAACTCCGCAATTAAGAATGCCGACAAATCTTGGGGAATCATTGAGAACCTTTCCCTTTACGACCAATGTATGTGTTTAATTACACATACCTTTGACCACTAAAAACAGACTTAAATGACTAAAAATGTACCAAAAATACATTGTATTTGTATGTTTTTGCATTTGTATTGTGCATGAAACGGATTTCCAAGAAAAGGACAAAAATCAAAGCTAAAACGACAAAATCGGGCACGAGAACGAAAAGACCGTGAGAAGTTAAAAAGACAAAGTCAAAGTCAACAAAAGTCAAAAAGTCAAAGTCAACCCCGAGAAGTGGCATTGGAAAAAGCATCGAAAATCGAACCCGAAAACCTAAATTGTCAAAAGTGGGCCCACTCGTACCCACTTAGTGGGCCCGGGTCAACCCACTTATATACTAAATCTTATAACCTTAATCTTTACCAAAAAGCCCAAGTCACCTTTTTTTATAACCGGCCCAATAAAACAAGCCCAATCCCACACCCCTTATAACTCCCGTTAACCACAACCCCTTTTTTAAACCTTACCCCGTTAGTCCTTTAAGGACTAACGGTGCAAACACCAATATAACCTTAAGGACCATAGTTGCACAACTTAAGGACTATGGTTGTAATAACATATAACACTCTCATGGACCATTCTTGTCCATTTCCCAAACCTTCAAATATAGCAGGAACACTGTACATCTCCTTTGGTTGTCATGTCCTCACTACCCGCCAAAATACACCAAGACATTGTTCCCCTTTTTTCTCCCCCTTGTCGACCAACCTTATCCCACCACATGACACCTTGGCAATCCTTTGCAAGCTCATTTGTCCAAGGAACAAGACAAGAAATCAAGGGTGGATATGATATGACTTGGACACTACTCAATTTTGGATGGTTATGATGACTCTTGGATCCCTCTCACACAACAAACACACCTGCAAGAGCTCTCACAAAGAAAGCACAAGTCCTAGAACCTTCTTGGCTCAGTATAAATAGAGCTCATGTGTAAGCCCTTAAAGCAGTAGTTAAGTTTTTCTTAAGTTTTTTTTCACCTAGTTGTAATTTTTAGCTTATTTTTAGTGTAACCTTTTAATATTGTAATGTTTTCTTTATGAATTAATGAAATTTAAAGTTTTAGCTTAAAACCCGTTTTACTCATTTGTGTTTAAAAGTCATCAAGAATCTTTCTTAAGCTCATATAAGACCTTATTTAAGCATATTGTTAAGCTGTTTTCATTTATATATAAAGTATTTAAGAAATTTTTACAAAAAACACAAAAAAATATTACCATCAAATACCATAGCTTAATAGATGATAAGCCAAACTTGGATGGGCTTATGGACACTACTAGCTTATCTTTGATAAGCTAGAGCTTGTAGATAAGCTCTTTTGAGCTCATTTGCCCTGTTTAAGCAAGGGTTTTGTAAGTTCTTCATTTTTCCATTTTTAGCTTATTTACTATTCAACTGTTTATTTGTGCTTATTGCTTGCTTATATTTGCTTATTTATGCTTGTTTATGTTATTTGATGCTTATGTATGCCTGCTTTTAGTTTGCAAATCATTTGTTTAAGATTTCGTAAATTCTGTCTTAACTTAGCTTATTAAGTTGCATAATCTGTTTTATCTTATTTAAGTGCTTATTTCTTGTTGAAATTTGCTTAATATTGTTAGTATAGCTTATTTAATATCTGGTCTTATGAATTTGTGCTTTAAATCAGCATTAATCAGTTTAAAAAGTCAAAATCCGTTTTTAAAGGGGTGTTTGGTTTAACTGTTTTCATGGGTTAAAATGGGTCAAAATTGCATTTTGACACTCGAGTCAGTTTAGTTTAGCTTAAATTAGTCCAAAAATCAGTTTGTTTAAGTTTTTAAGTAGTAAATCTCATTTTTAAGGTTTTAAGAATTTGTGGTTTGAAACTGTTAGCTTATTGACTCGTGTATTCTTACTCCTTTATATATATAAATAAATATAAATATATAACAAGGATCAGGATCCACAAAATCAATGAAACCGGAAGTAGTATAGAGTGTTTCCTTTTTTTTTGTTTTTTTTTGTTTTTTGGTTTTTTTTTTTTTTTTTTTTTTTTATTTTTTTTTTTTTTCCGGGTCGTTATGTCCCAACGAGGCTTGAATGAAAAATCGAATGACGAATTGATAATCGAGGTTTGAATATGACAAGGAAATGATTTTGGCACTAATCCTAAAAAGCAAATGCGCGAAAAGATAAGCAAGGAAAATAAGCTAGAGCAAGCATAAAGGCTAGGAATGGTAAAAACACTAAGAACTGTTATAAAACACTAAAAACTTTTATACTAAGACACAAATAAGCTTAGGACAAATCAAATAAGCTAGACTAACTCTAAATAAGTAAATTCAGCAAGCAATTAAACTAAGTTAAGCAGGGGAAACTCAGC
>BQNB010118820.1:6358-20922 GCA_026074375.1 Tanacetum coccineum
TGTGAAGAAAATGGTGTTTGAGGGTGATGATTATAAGGTAAAAGTGGTGATATGGTTTGTATACTTATCCTTGGATTATATGGAGAACATGTTATATCCTAAGGTTTAAAATCTCACATAGTATCATATAGCATGGTTATAAGATAAAGTAGAGAAAGATAAAAAAATCAAGAAAGTTCAAATTTTTGCGCCTGGACTGTGTGACCCACGGATCCACCAAAACAACGTACGTATCTCCATATGGTGGATCCGTTGGTCGCAGGTTTCAACAAAAATGACCAGAACTGCATTTTTGTACCCAAAACTCAAAACAAATAAGGAAATAGGCAGGTAATGTCGCAAGTATAGACTAATCGCATGCAATTCATTACACATAATCTAGTGGTCTTGCACATTAACCTATTAATATTACACAGACGAACTTAGCGTAGTCTAGTTAAGATTTTAATGTTTCCTATTACATACTTATTTTTTGAATTGCCATTGTGAGCGATCATGATCGTGATGATCATGCAAACCGCAATGATAATCTTTAATGATTTCATCATTGGTAGAGAATTTGCTCATCATGTCCATTGAAGGATTAAAGGAGATGAATTATTTACATTTGAGAGAGAAATAAGTTCTTCTAATTATTTTGAAGAGCTTAGACAGAAGGATACCGTAAGGTAACAGTTTATTTGGAGAATTTTTTGAATGTAACATTCGTTTAGCCACAAAGTATGCTAGATTAAACGGAGTGGAAGTAGTAATACAATAAAGCATGTATGCACTACAAGCGGATAATTAGATTTTGGGTCCATTGTCACAGAGAATGTTTTCTCGGATAATGATTTTCGTGGTTCTTAGGTAAGGACACACTTCATCAGTGTAGAGGAAATTTGGATTAAGTGAGTTGTATTTTTCTTCATTAATTCTTTTTATGGTTATGTTAGATATGATTGAAGTGGGATGATCATGGTGTGTGAGACATGGATCATTTGTTTGTGATTTGTTATAATTTAGAATGGATGTGAGCGACCATTCATTGGTATAAAAGGTGTGTCCTTCGTGAGGAAGATCTAGAAGAATTCTAAATTCTCTTAAAGTAAAAAAGAAATCTTTCTTCATAGATGTTGAAAGAGACAAACTAATTATTTTTTAATGGATAAAATTGAAAAGATCGATATAGTTCAATGAGGAATTATGGGTAAATCTTTCCATCTAAGTGGTAGAAGGATTGAAAACCATTTTTAAGAAAAATTTCTACAAGAATAACTTAAGGGTTGAAGTTGTTGTCAATGATTCTTCCTTTATATATGGCGTGATTTGCAAAGTCTTTATATGACATTTGATATCTAAGCAGTTTATAGTGATTTCAATGAGAAAATGTTATAGATAAAATATAATGTGACCTCTAAGTGTGTGAATATATGGATTTGATGTGGATGTGCAGTTTACTTGACTCAAACAAAAGAAGAATAGAGATAATACTAGTAATAAGCAAACCTTAATGCACAACCTATGTTCAATATTGCTCTAGATGAATGGAACGAAAAGAGCTTATGAATTAAGCACCTCGTATATACATTCATGAGACCCAATGCATGAAGAAAATGTTTTTGCGTTATATTAACAATGTAGTTAAACAACCTTTGTTTTGAAAAGTTCCTAGTGGTGAAGTTTTATTCAAAAATCATAACTTGGGGTTTTTGGAGGAAAAATGATTTTTGCCAAATCACTTCAGTTATGCTTTCTAAGTATCATAATAGTTATACATTGCTATATCTTAGTTCTAATTATGCGAAAATTGTATAAAAATTTAAAATCTCTAAATTATTTAATTTAAGCAAAATCAAGACCCTAGACACAAAATTAAAAAGAAAATAAGATGAAATCACTTACAATAGTAGTCTTAGATTGATGATTTGTTGACGATCTTTGTGATTAATTGCTCCAATTGCCTCTAATTGTGATTAGTTTGGAGGGTTTTAGTGTTTTGGTTCGTGGGTGTGTTTGGATAATAATAAAAGTGGTCCCAATTTGTTCAAAATCTATTATTTACTCGCATTTTGAGACTCACGGATCCACCTAAACAACGTGCGGATCTCCATATGGTGGATTCGTGATCTGCATATGTCCACAAATATGGACAAAGTTGATTTTCAAGCAAATTGAGACAAGGTGTTGTGTTTTTGGCAGTTAGAGTGTGTTATATTTACTATTAGGAGTATGTGATATAATTTTCGGAGTCAACATCCAAGTTTTGAGTGAACCGTGCAACATGTCGTGAATTTCCTGATGGAATTTCAACGTAGTCGATCCTACTAGGAGTGTGTTATCTTTTAGCATAAGTTTGACCGTTACTAATAACACAATTATTTATGAACATTTAGACTCAAGAAAACATCATCAACACAAGTGTGAGTTGCAATTCGATTATTATTCTTTTCGTCCTTTTCAATCGATTTTGTAATTTCATGTATTGACCATACATGTAGATTTTAAAAATATCTATGGTCATTTTATTGATATTTTCTTTATCTAGTAAAATTCTAATCTGGATTATGTACACGATCGAAAATTTTGTAATTGGAACTTGTAATGAGAATTAACATCTTTTGAATAATGATTAATTACTTCATTAAATTTCCACTTGCGATTATTTTTTGAGATGATGGAGAATCACTATCCATGATAAGTTTCATCATTCCTAATCCAAATCTTAAATAATTAAATACTTCACGTTTTAAGGGCTTAGTAAATATATCGGCTATATTATCCTCAGATGCAACTTTCTCGATAGAGTTGTTGCCCTTTTGGACGTTATCGCTTAGAAAGTGGTGACGGATTTCTATATGTTTAGTTTTAGAGTGTTGTATAGGGTTTTTACTTAAGTCGATAGCGCCTTTATTGTCGCACATAATCGAAACGTCATCGAGGCGTATGTCGTAGTCGATGAGAGCTTGTTTCATCCATAGTGCTTGTTCACATGCCTTCCCGATAGAGACGTATTCGGTCATGGAGATAGCAAGGGCCGCTTGTTTCTTAGCGAACCAAGATGTCAAACAACATCCCATGAACGCACAAACGCCACTAGTGCTTTTACGATCAACGTAATCGCCTGCGTGGTCGAAGTCGGCATAAACTATAGTTTCTCTTCTGGTTCCTTTCAGATACCGTTATCCTAAGGGACTAGTTCCTCTAATATACCTAAATATACGCTTAACGGCTTCTAAATGGGTAGTCTTAGGATTTTCTTGGAAACGAGCACATAAAAGAACACTAAACATAATATTGAGTCTACTTGCGGTTAAATAAAGTAAACTACCAATCATACCTCGATATTTAAAGCTATCCACGGAGTCGACTTCATCGTCCTTAGTAAGCTTGATCTCTGTTTACATCGGCGTCTTGGTTGGTTTGGAATCTTCCAACCCGAACTTCTTTCACATCTCCTTGATGTACTTGGATTGATTGAAAAATATTCTGTCTTCTATGTTTAATTTGAAGACCCAAAAAGAAGTTCAACTCCCCCATCATACTCATCTTAAACTCGTCGTGCATGATTTTTGCAAAATCATCACACAAGTTTTGACTCGTGGAACCAAATATAATGTCATCGACATATATTTGAACAATGATAAGATGTGACTTTGATTTCTTAGTAAAAAGGGTATTATCGACCATTCCCATTGAATACTCGTGTTTTATCAAAAATGATTTTAGTCTATCATACCAAGCTTTGGGAGCTTGATTAAGACCAAACAAAGCCTTCTTAAGTTTATAAACATAGTTTGGTTTTTGAAAATCAATGAACCCTAGAGGTTGAGCAACATAAACCTCTTTGTTTATAAAACCATTTAGAAAAGCACTTTTTACATCCATTTGATATAATTTAAAATCATTTGCACCAGCAATAGCAAGAAGTATTCTAATTGACCCAAACCTAGCTACTGGAGCATATGTTTCATCATAATCTATACCTTCTTGTTGATTATATCCTTGTGCCACTAATCTAGCCTTATTTCTAGATATTATACCATTTTCATCTAATTTATTTCTAAAGACCCACTTTGTTCCTATGACCGATTGGCTTATAGGTAAAGGGACTAATCCCTAAACATCATTAGCTACAAATTGATTTAGTTCTTCTTGCATGGTTACAACCCAACTTTCCTCTTTTAATGCCTCATTGACATTTTTGGGTTCTATTGTAGATATAAAACAAAAGAAGTTACTATGATTTTGGGCTTGAGACCTTAAGGTTCTTTAATTAAGATTTCCTATGACTTGATCTAGTGGATAATTCTTGGACTCCTTAATGTTAACTATTTCGTCAACTTCTATCGACTCATCTTCTTCATTATTATTATTTACTACTTTTGTATTCTTTATAATGGTTTCTTCTTCACCAACATCATCATCAACCAATGATGATAATTTGGTAGGAGAAGGACTTTTATCGAATGTCACGTTGAGTGATTCTTTGACTTTTATTGTATGTTTATTTAATACTACATAAGCTTTACTATTTTGAGAATACCCTAGAAAACACCTTCGTATGACTTTGGGTCAAACTTGGTTAGGTAGTCTTTAGTATTCAAAATGAAGCACTTGCTTTCAAATACTTTAAAGTATTCTAAAGAAGGTTTCCTACCTCTAAATATTTCATAAGGGGTTTTTCCTAGTATTGGTCGAATTAATATTCTATTTAGTATATAAGTTGACGTATCAACGACATTACACCAAAACTTTTATGGAATGGATTGTTCGTTAAGCATAGTCCTAGACATCTCTTGTAAGGTTCTATTCTTTCTTTCTACTACCCTATTTGATTGTGGAGTACGTGGAGCCAAGAAGTTATGAGTAATGCCTTGTGCATCACAATAAGCTTCGAATTGTACTTCATTATCAAATTCCCGACCATGATCTGTTCTAATAGCTATAATAGAGCTACCTAGTTGGTTTTGAATTTTTCTACTTAATATTTCAAATTTCTCAAAAGCTTCATTTTTAGTTTTTAGAAATCTAGTACATGTATACCTAGAATAATCATCTACTACAACTAATGTGTATAGATTACCACCATAGCTTTTAATTGCCAATGGACCAAATAGGTCCATATGTAATAGTTCTAAACATCTTTTAGTGGAAACCATATTTTTAGCTTTATGACTTGCATGAGCTTGCTTCCTAATTTTGCAAGCATCACAAAAATATTTATCATATTTTAGCTTAGGTAAGTTTTTAACTAATTCTTTAGATGACAACTATTGAATTAAATGCATATTTGTGTGACCAAGTCTTCTATGCCATAAGGTAGAATTATCCACTCCCGTGGTGAGACATAATTTGTCTTGAGACTTATTTCCTAATTTCATTACGTATAAATTATTTTTCCTAATCCCGTTTCCTATGATTTTACCATCTTTAATTATTTCACTACCTTCTTTTGTGAATAAGACTTGACACTTATTGTCAAAAATTTGACCGACACTAAGTAAGTTAAATGCTAAGTTATCTACGTGTTCTACATTAGATATAGTAAGAGAGTCATTGGAGATCGTACCTTTGCCTGTGATCTTTCCTTTTAAGTTACTTCCAAAAACAACATTTCCTCCATCGTATGCTTTATAGTTAGAGAATAAACTCTTGTTACCGGTCATATGTTTGGAGCAACCACTATCTTTGATCCATTCATCCGGTTCCAAGCATATTCTCAAGCATACCTATTTTAACAAAAACAAATTCAAGCGTTTGGTCCATAATATCTCATGGGTCCGAAAATATTAGTGTTGTACATCCCTTGAATTTGTTGCAATTGATTAGGATACTGAAATGGGATACAATTTCCCATATGTACAAAGCCTTAACTTTGAAGGTTGTTCCAATTCATAGGATAAAAGTTTTGATAAATTGGTTCTCTGGAGTTTCTTCTAGGTTGAGGTGTGTTGTGTCTTGGTTGAGAAGAGATATTTCTCCTAGGCGAAGGTGCTTTCGATCTAGACTCGGTTTTGACATAACCTATACCGCTTTTAAGTGATGGTTTTAAAGACGGTTTCTTTGACTCATCAATTCTATTGTGTATTAGTTTCTTCCTAGTAATAACAATATCCGATCTAGAAGACATGGGTAGACTAAAAATGTGTTATGTCCCTATTTCACCATTGGTGCGACTCACGGATCCATGCATGGTGGATTCGTGCACCTTTATGGTGGATCCGTCCGTCGCTTTTTCAGCGGACGATTCAACAAAACTCATGATTTTAGTTCCGCTTGTTGACGCTTTACTACTATCAAATCCTAGACCTATTTTACAACTAGGTGACTTTTGATTATTTAACATTTCTCTTAGTGAATTAGCGCTTTATAAAATTTAACAAATTTAACTTGAGTTTCCTTAAGTTTAGCGTTTTCCGATTTAAGTTCTTCACATAACTTACACGCAATCTCAATTTCTTTACTTCTCTCAAGTTTCTTAATTTTCTCGTTCAATTCTAATTTTTTTTTCTAAAAGATCTCTTTTATCTTTCAAAATTTTATTCATGTTAATGATTTTAAGCTAATTTCACATAAGCTATCGTAATCTATTTGCATACTATCATTGTCAAGAGAAGATGTGTTATTACTATAATAAGAAGAGTTAAGAGTTACCTCATTTGAATATTAAGCCATGAGACAAGTTTCATCGTTAGTTTTGTCTTCTGCGTCATTTTCGCTATCGCTCTAAGAACCTCCAATGAAGGCCTTTTGATCTTTGTTGCGAGATAGTTTTGGACAATCGCCAATGAGATAATTTGGATCACCGCATCTAAAAAATTTCCGGTCACTCTTACCTTTCTTCTCATCCCTTTGTCGGAATGACTTCTTTTCTTCTCTTGGTTGCCTAACAAATTTACCCTTTCTTCTAAAGAACTTTTTAAAGTTCCTTACGGCCATAGCATATTCTTCGTCATCGCTTCCGGATGTCGAAGTTTCATCATCACTAGACTCTTTCTTAGCTTTCAAGGCGATGGACTTAATTCTTTCCTTTTTGCCCTTATAGATTTCGGAATCTTTTTTCATATTCATGTACTTTTAGATTGCCGATAAGCTCATCTAGAGCTAGTGATGACAAATCTTTCGATTCTTCAATCGCCGTGACTTTTGCTCTCCATTTAGGATGTAGAGCCCTAAGAAACTTCCTAACATAGTTCTTGCTAGAGAAACCTTCATCAAGAGCTTTAAGACTAGTAATAATAGTGTTAAATCTAGCAAAATCGCTATCAATAGAATCTTCTTCAAGGATAGTAAATTGTTCATATTGTTGAACAAGAAGATCAATTTTATTATCCTTTACTTGGCTATTACCTTGATGTGTGATTAACAACGATTGCCAAATATCTTTAGCCATTTTACACATAAAAATTCTTTCATATTCCTTTTTAGGTAAAGCATTATAAAGAAACATTTTAGCTTCATTATTTTTAGCAAGTTTCTTTTTAAGATCATCGGATTGTTCTTCAAAAGCAACAACCTCTAAAATTTAGGTAACTTCATTTTTGGCAACCGGTGGAAAATCATCATTTAAGATAATAGGCCAAAGATCTAAATCTTTTGCTTTCATATAAGTTTCAAATCTATTTTTCCAATACATAAAATGATCACTTTCAAAAAGAGATGGTCTTTGCATAGATTGCATTTCTAGATATTTATCCGAATCCATAGATCAATTCAATCTTTGATGTACAATATACGTTAAAGATCTTGGGTGACCTTGGCTTTTGATACCAATTGTGGAAACTAGAAGGGGGGTTGAATAGTTTTTTACCGTTTTAAATTAAAACTTAGATTATCGACTTATGTGAACTCAAAAGATATACACAAGTGTATATGATAGCGTTGCAATAAGTAAATAAGTAATCTATGAAATATGAACAAGTAAAGATAAGAAGGATCAAACTGATGACACAATGATTTATAGTGGTTCGGCTACGAAGCTCCTCTTCGCCCTACTCCACTCCCCAAGTACCCAACTTGAGAGTTGTCTTCACTATGTCAACAAGCTCCCTTTAGATGGAGAAAATCGTACACGTCGCTTACACTTTTTCCGATACTAAGCTAAATACCGAGTTCTACATCGAGATAGAACCAATCTAACACACTATGTATTTTGAGGCCTAAATACTAACCTATCATACACATATGATACACACAACACACAACATAAGATATACAAGATGAATGATTATCATAAACGTGACGACACAACTAAACTATTAACACTTGAAGCTTGACGTCTTCTTGGGTGTTCTTCATTAAAGAGTGGAATAAGTTGATCACTTGTAATGGATTATGTAACAAGTATAATGATCAAAGAATATAAAAGGCAAAAGATGTATGTGAAAAATATTTGTCAAGAGTTGTTTAAAATAAAAGCTTAAGGTTGCTATTTATAGGCAAACCTTTGAAATTTAAATCTGTCCTAGACAGCTGGTCCG
Source organism: Tanacetum coccineum (assembly GCA_026074375.1). Taxonomy (NCBI): domain Eukaryota; kingdom Viridiplantae; phylum Streptophyta; class Magnoliopsida; order Asterales; family Asteraceae; genus Tanacetum; species Tanacetum coccineum. Next base: position 14,821 of record BQNB010118820.1, read on the forward strand.
TGCGACTCACGGATCCACCATTGCCTGGATCCGTCCCTTGTATTTGGTGGATCCGTGGGTGGAGCTGGGACAACAATTGTTATTTTGTGATTAACCCCAAATCTATATAAAATATTGTTTTGTACTTAATAAAACTAATTTATTAGATTCTTCTAGAATAAAATATTTTTTATCACCAATAAGAAAAGATTTTCTAGATTTGAGAAGATTTGAAAAGATTTGGAAAGATTGTTTTCACTTATGGTTAATCTTATTTTGTCTTACATGATTAATATAACTAGCTTATCATTAATCATGTGTTAACTTAAATCATTTGATTAGAAAGGGTTTTTGCAAATGATAATATTTTTCTTTGATCATTAACTATGTTTAATAATGCCATATTCATACCTTAATAGATTTGTCGTCGTCAAGTAAACTTTCGACTAAATAACTTGTTTACATAAACTTTTACGTAGTATGACATTATATTTGTTATTATCAAAACATGATGATCATTAAATATAAATATCGTTTTTGCATGAATATTTGTATTAACATAAGGGTTATAGATGATACTGATAATGCTTGGGCATGATTGATTGAGATAAATGTTCCTTAAACTCTGAAAATCATAGCAAAATTCGATATCTGTTGAAAATGGTCTAAACCGAAATGATTGACAAATTTTGATATAAATGGACTAGTTTTTGACAAAAAGGATTAGTAAGATTTAATTAGTTGTGCAGATTCGGCAAGAAACCATTTTCGACAAGTCAACAGGTCAAAGTAAAAATTCGATATGGTCAAAATTCGATATGGTCAAAACTAAAAAAGTCAAAATTTGATATGGTCAAAACTAAAAAAGCCAAAAACAATTTCGGAAGTGTCGAATTTGATGAAAAATGCACAAAGTTTTTGGGGGGCTTACTAGACTTGGTGTGTGTTGATGATATATATCTAAATGTGTTGTTTAAAGCTCGAATGTCTGTAAATTATAAGATCAGTATCTCATGTGACTTGAATTTTAAACGTTTATGAAAAAGTACCTCAAAATTGAGCAAACATTGATCAAGTTTGATGAGTTTTATATCCTTTGTCAAATATGTCTATTCTCAATTATTTAAGTGGTCTAAGTCATGTTCGGTTATGACCGTTTTCTGCATTGAACAGAATGAGGAGTGAGTGATTTAGTGACAATTTAGTTGTTGAATTAGATGTGTTTGTTTACATGGTATAAGATTTATTTCAAAAAGGCAAAATTGCAGAATTTCAAAATAACCTTATTCAGATAATTCTATTTTCAAATGTTTAAGTGGTCTAAGTCATGTCCAGTTTTGACCATTTTCTGCAATGAATAGAATAAGGAGTTAGTGACTTAGTGACCATTCAATTGTTGGATTGGGTTTTTCTAATTTTATGTTATCAAACAGAAATGGTTTTACACAAATGATTTTTGAAAAAGTTCTCAAATTTCTGTATTGTGTCAAAAATGGTACACTTTCACAAAAAGTTTTAAAAATTTGAATGATATCTCTTAAATTTCTCAAATTTGAGTCTTGTTTAAAATCAGAGAGTATCTTTATCATTCTTGAAAGAGTATCATTTCACAAAGAATTTCTGGTGAGGAATATTCTAAACAGAAAGAGAGACAAAAACCATACGTGAAAAAGCAAATCTAAAGTGTGTTTGAAAAAGAATTGCCAGAACACACAAAAAGAAAAAACAAAAGAAAAATGCAAATAAGCATATGACATGTGCTAAAAAAAGCAAGAATAAGCACATGAGAAACAAACTGATCAAAAATATGTTCAAAAAGAATTGCCAGAACATATAAAACAAACAGAACATAAAGAGACAAAAATGTTATATAAATTGTTTGTTATCTAATATCTTATCATCAATCATTCAGAAATCATCATGGCACAACCACAAAGACAAGTTGATGTTCATCAAGATGAATTGTGTCCACCAAACAAATGCTATGCTCTCATGATGGCCAACTAAAAGATTAACATCCTTGACAATGTCCATATCCAAACAAAAGCAAAATAATGGCAAACATTCTTCAAAATCATCCACTCAGATTTAGCATTGCTGCTTCATCATCAATACCATGGATCTACTTGGGGCAATTCTGGCTTACTTTAAAGGAAGATGGATCAAAGTATAGGATCACGTTTGTGCTTGACAGAAAAGAGTTCACAATGACTCTTGATGATTTCAAAATGATATTTCAATTACCTCAAGCTACACAACAAAAACAAAACAAACAATACAAAAAAAAACAACAAACACAAACCAAAAAACCAAAACAACCAAAAATAACACAAAACACAAAAAACAAGAACAAAAAAAAGAAATAAATCAAAAAAACAACAACACAATAACAAAATAATAAAAAAAAACTCAAAAAAACACAAAACACAAACAAACAAAACCAAAAAAAAACCAACAACCACCAACAAGAACCAAACAAAAAGAAAATAAAAAAAAAAGAAAAAGAAACAATATAAAAAAAACACCAACTAACACAACACCAAAAACAAAACAAAAGAAGGACAAACAACAAAAAAAAACCAAAACCACATACCACAAACAAAGAAAAAACAACAAAAAACAAAAATAAAAAAAAAAACTAAAAATACCAACTAAGAAGAAAACAAACCCAAAAAAACAAAAAAAAAAACAAACAAAAATACCAAAACCAAATAACAAAACAACAAAAAAACACACACAAAAAAAGAACACTACAAAACAAACACAATAACAAAAGCACACACAAAACAAAACAAACAAAACAAAAAAAAAGATAAAACACACAAAAAACATAACCAAACAAAAAAAAAACAACAGAAAAAAAACAAAAAAACTAAACACACCAAAACAGAACAAACACCAAAAACAAAAGCAAAAAAACAACAAAAAAACCAACCAACCAACAACAAAAAACAAAAAACACAAATACCAAACAAAAAAAAAGTAAATAAACAACAACAAAAAACACAAACAAAAAAAGACACAACCACAAAAAAAAACAAAAAACAAACACAAAACAAAACAAAAACAAAACATACAAACCACGAAACACAAAAAAAAGAATAACATTCTTCAAAATCATCCACTCAGATTTAGCATTGCTGCTTCATCATCAATACCATGGATCTACTTGGGGCAATTCTGGCTTACTTTGAAGGAAGATGGATCAAAGTATAGGATCACGTTTGTGCTTGACAGAAAAGAGTTCACAATGACTCTTGATGATTTCAGAATGATATTTCAATTACCTCAAGCTACAAACAACAACCATGAGCGCTTTGTTGCTGCTCCCAAGTTCTCAGAAATGGTTCCATTATTTCTAAATGATCTTGGTTTTACACTTGAATTAATATCACCATCCAACTTCAAAACAACTGGTTCATACAACCATGGCAGACACTTGGCAAGATGTTTGCATGATGTCTTACCACACGAGCCACTGGTCATGATCAACCGCCTTTGCAGATCATGCAGATGCTATATTGTTTTGTTAACAATGTGCATGTAGACTATGCTGAATTACTTTAGGAAGGACTGCACTATTAACTCGAACATCCATCAACACTAATTCCTTATCTAAGATTCACAAAGCTCATTACGGGACACTACATGACTGCATACCCTGAGATCTCAAAAAGAGTTCGTGATAAGTATCACAATCTGGAACATGATGAGATGGTTAAAAGCATATTTAATTCAGGGAAGAATAAGGCAGGAGTTGGAATGAAGATTCCAAGTTGGATGATAACTGATGAGATGAAGCTCACGGAGAATTATCGAATGTATGCTGAAGTTTTTTAGGTAGATGTTCCTATGACTCAGTCATAGTCGATTGAGTCTACCCAGGGAACGCATAGGACAACTAGCTCCCCTAGGTCACCTAACCCTGACGTAGATGAAGGAGAATCAAATGCTCACTGAAATTCTACTGTTATTAGACTTCGTATTCCACCAAGACGGTCAACTCGACTCACTCCACCAACACCAATCCCAACTGCTGCTATGGTTGAAGACATGATTGTATAAGATATAATTCAACTAAGCATTGCTGAGCAGAAAAGTCATGATGATCTTGAAGCCGAGCAAAATGTAGAAAAAGTTAAAGAACATTTGGCAGGTGAAGAGATTGAGAAAATGGTGGAAGGAACGGAGAATGTAGAAGAAGATGAGTTTGTTAATTATGTCCTTCATAGTCAAAATGATCTCGGCATTAGGTTAGATACCGAGAGTTATAAGGAAATTCCAGAGGTGGAGAAAACTACTGTTGTACAACCTGTAAATGTTATTGAAGAGGAGGAAGAATCAACAAAGGATGATTATGAGTTCAGACGAAGGGTAAAAGGGAAGCATGTAGAGGAGTCTAGGCATACATTATCCCCTACAACAATTAGATCCCTTAGGATTCATTCTACTCTCATATCTTCGGATATTGAGAAACTCAACGAATTGACGGTTACTGATTCTACACCTTCATCTTCTTTACCAAAACCATCATATTCTATCAAACCATCATATTCATTACAACCCAAGACTGGATGCTTTAAATGGCACAAAAGTTTCTTTGAACAGCTTAAAGGTTGATATGGTTACTTGTTTGGACATCTCAAAACTACGTTCATGCTACGGAAGAGTTTCCTTGAGCTTGCTACCTATTTTCAAGAGGTCATGCAAGTGTCCTTACCTTCTATGGTAGATAGTCGAGTGAAAGAAGTTACAAAGACAACTATTCTAGTTTATGTTGCAGAGGGGCTAATATTGGAAAGGCAAAAGATGCAAGTTGAAGTTGCTTAGATGGTTGCAGATGCTATTCAAAGGGAACGCGAGAATATTCGAGCTGAGTTCACTTCGCAGATAAACAATGTTATAACTAACCAAATTCCTTCTCAGGTTGATTCATCTTTTAGAAGTTATATGCAAAATCATGTTTTTCATGTTCATCCAACTCAAGCTAGCAAGGCCTCTGTACATGAACAACAATATCAACTTTATCTCACTCTGAAAGATGATCTCCAGTTACAACAAGCTGACTTACTAATCTGGCAAGCACTCAAGATAAAGTTTAAAGGACTTATTGCTAACAATACTTCATGTAGATCTTCTTTCATTCGCCCAAGGGATCAGGATGATCATCATGATGATGCTCATCTTGAGGGGGAGAATAGTGCAAAAAGGCAGAAGATATCTGAGCATGAAACTTATGTTTTTGGAGAATCTTCATCTGGACAAGCTGACGAATGTGATCCAAGTCCATCAACATCAGGTAATCAAGAACAATTATATGATTTCGATTTTTGGACGGGGAAATATGCCACAGATAATGATGAACTTCCAACTGAGAAAGTGTCACAAGAAATTGTGGAAGAAATGTCAGAAATAGTAGATGAGGTTAAACTACGCAAAGTTGTTGATGAAATGTTGAGACAACGATGCACTTCAGGAGATGAGCATCAATATCACATTGATCAGATGCAAAACTTCTTGAAGAATGATATTGTGTGGGAAAGCATAAAAGAAACTTTAACTTTACCATTTCTACTAAAGCCCACTCCAGTTGTTCAAAGTTGTCAAAGAGATCCCAAAGCTCTTGCACTATCTCTTGTCAATCAAGATTTGTTATACCTGAAGAAAGGCAACTCAGGACCTGAGAATTTTATGTTGTCACTACACAAGTTTCCTGTAGTTATCTTTCCTGATGACGACATTAAAGAAAGAACATCTACATGGGTAGACAAGTGTATGAAGAAGTTTAATCCTTATGCTCGATACAGTATCGAACATTGGAAGAATCCACATGCAAAGATCTTTTACATTAAGCGACAAAAAAACTAGGAAAGTCAATGGAAGAAGTCTACTCAAATTTAAAGATTGTTCAAGTCATCAAGACAACAAGTGAATTAGGACATGAGCACAAGTTTGTAACATAGATTATTGCAAGGAGAGAAAACGGTAGTATAGTGTCAATCACTGAGCCAGACTACAAGAACATCAACAAGAATGATATTGAGGATATGTATTTGTATCAATGGCAAGGTGAATGACTATGCTGAAGGTGTTTTTAACCAATGGATATACTTGTAATAGTTA
>BQNB010118821.1:7524-20922 GCA_026074375.1 Tanacetum coccineum
GAATGCCACGTTGTTGAGAGAAAAGCACAAGTAAAGGATAGATTTTACACTAAACTACTCACAAAAGAAACACAAACGTTGATAAGTGCTTAATTACACATATCTTTTACCTCTAAAATCGAGCTTAAATGACCAAAAACAGACAAAAACTGCCAAATATATGTTTGTTTTGCATTTGTATTGTGCAGGAAGTGGATATCATCAAAAAGACAGAAAACCAAGCCAAAATGACAAAACTGAGCATGGAACGGAAAAGACTGTGCAAAATCAAGGCCAAAGTCCAAAAATGACAAAGTCAGAGTCAATACTAAAGAATCAGCAGTCAAACCGGAGCCGGAACTGAAGAATACTATTGAATGCAATCTTAACCCATCTGATGGGCCGGGAAAGCCCAATAGTATAATTATGAAGACTGTGAAGACCAAATGGGCCCTCAATCAATTACAGCAGGGACCTTGTGTGTAAATGGCCAAGACCCTTTTTACTCTTTTTGTTATAAAACCAGAGGGGCCTAAACTGCCACTTTCCAAACCTTTTTATAACTAAAAAACGGGCCCATAACCTTATTTTGGCATGAAAAAGCCAAATAACCAAGCCTAAACCTTATTGGGTCCCAAACCCAAACCACAGTGCCCCAATACAAACCCTAAAGCCCAATATCACCCTTTTTTTTAAAAACACAAGGACCAAAATGTACAATTTGAAAAGCTTCTGTTTTATAATTAAAAATGAAAAAAATAAAACTTTAGGGGCTAAATTGCCAGTTATGCGAAGTTGAGTTTAAAAGAAAAAAGTTTAAACAAACACAATGGCTAAAATGCAATTAACTAAGCCTCTTCATTTCTTATAGTTAAAAACACAGGACCTTCTTAAATTCACCAAAACTCTCTTTTTACCTCTTTTAGCTTATAAATCAAAAGGACCATTCCCTTGCCACTTTCTAAATCCTTCATTATAACTAAAAAGGCTTCAACAGAAATTGACAAAAAGATAAACCAACAATGGTGTTGGCCCCATATTTGCATCTTTTTCCAACTTTATCATTTAAAATCCTGCAACCTAAAAAAAACATACCCCCCAGAACCCGCCAGATAAATCAAACCGCAACATTCCCACTGTTTTTCCTCCCAAAACCACCTCTCAATTACCTTATTCCCATCTCACGCTACACCACTTTCCCACAACCCATTGGCCCAATAACCCACCTCCTGGCACAAAACCTCACCCCTGAAAACCCCCATCCATGGCTGAGACATGATGCAAGGCAAACCAAGGGTTTAGGCTTAGCTTGGGAGTGCCTTCTCTCAACAGCAACACAACCCATGTCAAATGAAACGCAAAGAGCCCATAAAATAAGAGAGAGAGCACGCCGAAAAATCCACATATTTATTTATCTTTTTTCTAACTTTCTAGTCGAAAATTTTAATAAACTTCTTTATAATCAATGTCTCATTTTCTTTTTAAGTGTTATTGTAATACGTTCATTTTAATAAAGTTTAAGGATTTAGTGTGAAAATCAGCCGATGTCGAAAATTTGTTGTACACCTCCTGTTTAGGTCTGTTTTTAATTCTGTTTGCAAGTATTTTAAACATATGTATTAGAACGGTTATTGAAAAATCATTTGTATGAACGCTTTCTCAGCTAATTACCCATAAAAAAGACAGGTATAAAGAAAACCTTTTTATCAATAAAAAGGGATGTTTGTTTAGTGTTAAAATGGGTCATATTGGTCTTTGCATGGGTCCAAGTTCACGTCACGAACCAACTTTGCTGAGTGTGTGATGTTAATATAAGCCACTTAAATTACCAATTTTGTTCTTTTCAAAATAAGTTTTTATTACTTTTAGACATCTGTCAAATTTTCAAAAAGCCAACTGAGCTTAAAGGCTTAATCAGCTATTACAGCTTAAACACACTATTTGTGTGCTTGTTGTGTTGTTTCTAGCAAGTAAACTACCCCTTGGTTTGCTGTCCTTTTTGTTTGACCAAGTCATAAGCCAAGTGTATGCATTGTGTTTTGAAAACCCTCAACTTAAGCCCAAAAATCAGTCAGCTCTTTCTTAACCTCATTAGCTTAAATTTGCAATATCAAGTTCATTGACCACCCTTTTTTATCTGTTTGTATTTGGTTTTGGCCAATAAGCTCTTAAGAGCTTATTTTCATAAGCTAAAAAAGCCCCTTGGCCACTGTTTTGAACCTCCCCTGGTGCATAACCCCCTATTCACCCCTGTGTTCTACTTATTTTAAATAAATCATTCAGGATTTTATGCCTTTTTCAGTAGCGTTATAGGGTGTCCCTCTTAGGTTAGCACTTAAAATATTTAATTGTCCTTATTTAAGTAGCTTAATTTGAGGCTAAAGTAGGCCCTTTTTCTTATATTTTTTTTAGAAACTGTCAATATAGCTTATTTAGATCTGCTTATATAGTATCTATAGCTTATTAGGATACCCTTAGCCTTTATTATCTGTTTCCCTATAGTTTTTCTATCTATTGTGCAACTTAAAGCCTCAGGAAACGAATCAATAAGCTCTTTGAGCTTTTTAACATTCTGTCAAACATAAAAGCTACTTTTCTGGCTTATTAAGAGCCATTCAGCACTTGGTGCTTTTATATATAAAATGTTTAAGCCATAACCCATTCACACTTTGCTTTTTGACTTTTGGTCAAATAAGCACTTGGGACTATTGTTTGTTAATGCGGGTTGGTGTGCAGGGTGACCCGTATATTATGTAATTTTCCATCTTGATATTAGCATAGTTAGTCCCTAGTGTTAACTACCCCCTTGCCCCGTTAGCCCTTTGTCCTTACTTTGTTAGTCGCTTTAGAGAGTTACAGTAGTAAACTTAGTTCTTACTTAATTAATTAAATAAGGTTATTTTTAAATAGAATTTAATTTCTTTAATCTTTAAACAGTATAATTTGGGGCATTTTTATATTTTTAAATTGTTAATTTTTACTTTATTTAAATTTTTATTTTTTTTTAGAATTTTTTATCCATTAATTTTTTGTCTTTTTCTATTTTCTTAGTTTTAATTAGTTTTTAATCTTTAAAAATTCATAAAAAAATCTAAAAATTAATAAAAAAAATAATTTTCTTTTTTATAAAATTTTCTTTTGTCATTTAGTGTCTAGGAAAAATATAAAATTTAGTGTAGGCTTAATTTTTCTATAAGATTTCATGTCTTAGACCCGATTTACACAGGTACGTTTTACCGTTTCTTTTCGTTTTACATTCAAAACGACCTCCGTATTACTTCTAGTTTTCTTATTATTTTGTCAAGTTAATTTAATTAGAATTAATTTGGATTTTTAATTAGATTTAGCATTTAATTGTCTTAATTTTTAGATTTAAGATCTCCCGATGACCTGATTCTGTTGCCCCATATTTTAGTGTAGATTTAATTTTAGGATTACCTCTATAACTAATTTGTGTTTCCCGTAGGTTAAGATCTCCATTTCCTATATTGTGTTCCCGTAGAATAAATTAGTTTTATTTAAATTAATTTTAGTTGTTATTACAATCATTTGTTTCCCATCATATATTATCCATCATTCAATTTCTCATCAAACCAGGATAACTTTCAATTGCAGCCTCGTTGGGACATACGACCCGGGAATATCTCTTCCGGAATCTTTTTATTATTGATTCTTATCTTGTGTATTTTATCCTTTTGTGGAATCTGACCTTTTGCCTTGGTCAAGGGCATTTGGTTGGGATTTGCATTTAGGTTATTATATATAAGTATATACTTTCAGACGAATCAATTTTTGGCGCCGCTGCCGGGGAGGCATTTGCTACGATTATTATCCGACTTTGATCTGAACTTGTCTTATTATTAGTATATCATATTAAAAAAAAAAAAAAAAAAAAAAAAAAAAAAACACAAAAATATTTTCCTTTTCTTTTTATTAATACATATCATATAAAAATTAAAAAACCAAAAAAATCAAAAAAATATAAAAAAATTGTCCATAAAAAATTAAAATTCACTAATTGGTAAAAACCAAAATATAATATCTCCACTGAGGTATTATCACAATAAGTATCGCGGTAACTACTGAGTTCCCAATCGAACTAAAGAATTTAAACTTGCTTCTGTGTCACTTACATATACGGCTCACCTCATTCTGATTAACAAGACTAATAAAGAGTGTATAAGGAGGTTGTTCCTAGGGAACTACGACCCAAAAGAAGAATAAGCTTCGCCTATTCCTACTCACCGCTCACCTGTGCGTTTTTCATGTGAGGCTACCGAGAAGTAAGATCGATTATTTGGCTAAGTTGTCTATCCTCTTGTCCGTTTATAAATAGATTGTGAAATATTTTAAATCCAAAATCAAAAAAAAAAAAATTAGTGTAACTTCATTTTTATATCCATTTTATTCATGCGCACACGATCTCAGTCCCGAGAGCAAGCGTCCTCCACCAGAAGAAACCGCCAGTTAATTATCGAACCTCTTCGTAAAGAATACCCATTTCAGGAATGAACCTCACGTAGAGCCAAAGGCAGACACTCTAACTATGGCGCTCAAGTTGCTCCAAGCACCCACCGAGGGGGTACGATGACACGCAATACCTTATTCCTGAAATTGTGGCAAACAATTTCGAACTTGAGGCATGGTTTAATCATCTTCCATGAACAAACAGTTCTTCGTTCATGACAAAAGAAGACCCGCATGCTCAAATCCGTACTTCAACAGAACACCTCCAACAATAGGGGTCCCCAATTGTTCCAATATCTTACGATTAAGCTATGCTTTTTCCATTCTCTATCGAGGGACAGCCGAATATGGCTAGAAAAGAACCCCTCGATCCCTTCAAACTTGGGACGATCTATATCCAAATACAACAATCAGTTTTTTCCCTCCCTCTAAAACGCCGAATCTTCGCAATGATATCAGCCAGATTTCACAAAGGTTCGATGAATGTTTTAAAAGGCTTGTGAAACGTATTACAATGAAACTACAAAGTTCAAGGTCCACACCAAGTGATTCTCAGAAAGAGCATCAACTTGATAACATTCTATAATGCCCTTGAACAATAAATATCAAGATTCATTGAACTCCGCAGGCAGGTGGAAACCAATTGGACAAAATGCCTCGCAATGTTAAAAAATCACGCTAGCAAGGTCCAAAGTTCTCAAACACTAGCATAAGGCAGTTGTTGCCAAGTGTAAGTGCATAACTCTTCCACCCAATCTTTTCACCTGAGATTTCTGAACTAAAAGGATAGTTGTCCGAGAAATCTCTTAGACAAGAAGAACCAAAGCTTCTAAGCTTCTGCTCCAGCTCCTCACCTGGTCAAATTAGTTGAGCTAAATGTGTTACGTGCTGTGGATCCGAGCGTTCTTATCATAACTGTCCATCCACTCAGTCGAACTTTATCTGTTACAACAGTTTCTGAGAATTGTATCACAAGCCGTCATCCTAATTAAAACCAAGTAAGCTCAATTTTCCGACTCCAAATGTTGCAAATCAATTAGAGCCTCCTGGTTTTCCACCATAACAGAACACACCAAGCTAAAAATGCTAACAATTACAATCGGGGATATCTTTAACCAAAACCGGTGGGAAGAGGCAATTTCAACCAAAAACAGAGGTGGAAATTTTAACCAGTCCCAAATTTCAGTCAGAACAACTTTCATAGACCCCCCAGTAAATCATTCTCCAGCTTATCAAGCCCCGTTCCTCAGACACACAGTGTCACCAAGAACGATTTTACAACTACGTCAAGGCTAAATGATGCTATCAAGAGAAACAAGCAAAATAACCTGCCAAAACCATGTTCAAAAGCATGCAAGTCCGAAACAAACATAATGATTTATCAAATGAGCAAATCTGACTGATACTGTTTGGCTAAGTTGTAACTGCCAATACTGACCGCTTCACTTCAGGGTTCAGGTGATACATCCCTGGTAACACATTACTACCACAAGAGAAGAACTTAAAAGGTATCATACCCGAAGCGGGTGTTGCATATCAATGACCTCCAATTCTACTTCTTCGTTAAGGTGAAGCCATACCCGAGGTTACAAAGTACCAAGTGCACCACTTCTTGTTCACAAATTACCGCCCCCTTCAACCTCACGGTAGTCCTAGAACCAATCACACTCCAGTTTTGAGCCCATTGTTGCTCCTTTTGTTTCTCCCCGTGCCAAACACTAAACCCTTCAGTTCTCTTCCATATACTTCGAAGGCGTGATAATTAAAAGAGCCTAATCCAATCTAATGAACAAATCTACAAATTCTATGTAAATCTTCAAAGAATGATTTTACGAGATTAGCTTTACGGATGCTCTAGTTTTAAATTGCCCAAATTCTCCTCGAACTCAGAGGACGCTTACTTGGGAAATAAAGAGAAACATTACTGAAAGTGGCTCGAACTTTCCAATGAACACCCTGTCCTAGCTCGAACTTCGATCTGACAATGAACATTGTTTCGGCGGTCATCTTGAACAAGTTTACCTAGAAAACTTGGAGACCCCGGGCAAGTTCCTGATTCCTATGTGAATTTCCAGGGAATGGAGGAATGCTATCATTAAGCCATCTCGGTGCTTATCATTAATCTAATACAATTTCAGTCTGGGAAAAGCTATCACTTCCTGATCTATACTCCAACTTGCATGAACCTCGAACTTAGCGAGATCGATCAATTTCTAAACAATGTGGAAATGTCAAAGAACATCTCCGTTAAATTATGTTTATGTCACTTATACCATTGCCGACTTTGTTGTCAGTAGATTTTGATCCAGACCCCCGATTCCTTTAATTCTCGGGAGATGCTTCTTAAAGACCAGTCGTGCATTGATTGATTGCACCAGGTTAATTACTCTTAGAATAGGAATGAAAGCCAGACACTCCAATTTGGGATCATACTTCGAGATACTCAGCCAATACACTCAACATGTACGCAAACAAGATTGACTTAGTCATTGATATGGCTTGTGAGGAATACACTCAAGAGTTCTTTGTTTTACTGATGTAAATCGCGAGTGGAAATTCCCCTTCCGTATTATATATCCAATTGTTGCTACTTCTTCACCTACCCTAACTCCATTTTGGGGATAGTGAATTTCCTAGCTTCTCGGAATAAGTCGAACTCTTTCCTTTGGTTCCTAGCAGATGATTCCGGATTGTCCAGCATATACAATCCATTTCATTCTAAGATTCCAGAGGGGGACATTCTTATTCTAGAAGAATCTGAATAGTGAACCACCACCCCCACATCCAAACATAAACAATATATGGCCTGATGTAGAAAGAGCTCAACTTTGAAGCTAAAACCATTGAACTACCTGTTCAATGAACCTCCCGAGGTGAACGTCAAACTGCCTCCCCAATCTCGAGTATCATTTTTTGGAGGGCTACAACAAGTTGCCCGTCATTATTTGCTAAAGAGTTGGATTTGAGGGAAAAATCCGCTCTCGTAAAGGAGCTAAAGTCCCACAAGCGGCTCTCTCTTGGAACACTTCTGACATTCAGGGTATCAACCCGGGAATTTTGTACCACAAGATTCTATGGAAGAGACTTATGCACCAGCAGTCCACATCAAAGAGATAGAAATCCAAAAAACCCGGATGTTATTAAAAAGGAAGTTGAAAAACTTCTCCGAAGCTGGATTGGATTTACCTATCTCCGACAGTCCCCGTGGTTGCCCGGTACATTGTGTACCAAAGAAGGGAGGAATGACTGTGGTAGTGAACGAGGAAAATGAGTTGATTCCAACTCGTTTTTAGTTACCGTATGGCGGGTATGCAATGACAATCGTAAGTTAAATGAGCCACCCGCAAAGACCACTTCCCTCTACCGGTCAAGGGACCAAATGCTTGAGAGAAAAATTTTTTTTTAAAGCCCGGGGAATGAATACTACTGTTCCTCGATTGATTCTCCGGTATTTTCCCAAATCCCCATTTGACCCCCGTTGAACAAGAAGAAAGACTAACTTTTACTATCCCAAACGGAACGTTTGCCTACAGTCGCATGCCATTCGGCGTATGCAATGCTCCCAGGCACGATTCAACGATTATGTTAGACAATCTTTCATGACAAGGTTGAGAAGACAGAGTGGAATCCTTTATGGACGACTTCTCGGTCTTTGGGAATTCTTCCAAACTGCCTCGTCCCGTTTAGACCACATGCTTCAAAGGTGTGAAGACCCATTAAGTCTTACTGGAAAAGAGTCCATTTATATGGTCAAAGAGGGCATGTCCTCTGCCATAAGATTCTAAAGAAAGTGGATTGAAGGTTGACAAAGCAAAATCGTGTCATTGCAAAATTACCTCATCCCACCACCGTCAAAGGAATTAGGAGTTTTCTCGGTCATGCCGGTTTTTACCGGCGGTTCATTCAGGATTCTCAAAAATATCCCGAACCAATGACCCATCACCTTCGCTAAGAATACTCCATTCATCGTTTTCCGACGATCTGCATTTCGAAGCTTTTCCAAACATTGAAAGAAATACTTAGCGGGAAGCTCCTAATCTTCGATTTCTCCAAACTGTGACCATCTATTTGAGCTTATGTGCGATGCAAGGCCGATTTCGCCATAGGTTGCAGTTTAGGGCAACGTCATGAGAACACTTTTTCGGCCTATCCACTATGACAAGTAAAAACCATTGATTGAACACAAACGAACTACACTACGAACTGAAAAAGAGTTACTTGCCATAGTGTATGCTTCGAAAATCAGGGTCATACTCATCATGAACAAAAGCATAGAGGCATACGGACCATTCCGCCCTTAAGTAATCTCTTTAGCAAAAAGGATGCCAAGGCGAGATTGCTCCGATGGGTTCTCCTCCTCCCAGAATTTGGATTTCAAAGTTATTGCTACAAAGGAGCCGAGAACCTCGCTAGCCGATCACCTGTCCAGATTGGAAAACCTGTATAGAAAATGTCAATGATCCTAAAGAGATAAAATGAAAGTATTCTCTTGAAACGTTAAATATGTGACCTACCGTGGATATTTCTAGAACCCGTGGTTTGCGACTTTGCAAATTATCACGCGGGTAACTTCGTTGTGAAGGTCATTTTCAACCCATCAGAAGAATAGATTCTTCAATGGACGTGAAACATTATTTTGTTTGGGAATGACCCCTTCTTGTTTAAAATTTGTGCGGATCAATTGAGAGTCAGCGATGTGTGCACTGCAAAAGGAAGCTCTCGACATTCTCGAAGCATTCCACAATGTACCCCAGCCGGGGACATCATGGTGCCAACCACACAGCCAAAAAGATCTTAGACTCCGTTTCTCTGGCCCACCACTATAAAGATGCCCACGAGTTTGTCAAGAACTGTGACACGTGCCAACCAAGTTGAACACTTCCACAACGCGATGAGATGCCTCAAAACTCCATACCAAGTTTTGTGAATCTTTGACATGCGGTGCATGCGACTTATGGGCCCAGTTCCCGTCTCACGAGGGAACAAGTAAATTCTCGTGGCAGTCGACTATTGTCAAAATGGGTTGAAGCGAAAGCACTCCCACCAATTATGCCCGAGGTAGTTTGGCAAATTTCTGAAATCTCTCATCGCAGATATGGTTGCTCCCGTTCAATCATACGTGATCTGCGGACCCATTTTCTGGTCATGACGCAGTTTGCAAAGGTCTTTCATAAATATGGAGTTTACTCACGTCATCTCACCGCTTATCACACCACAAAACAGTGGGCAAGTAGGAAGTATCAATCGTGTTTGAAAAGTAATCCCTGAAAGGACCGATAGTTGCAAACCGTGCCTCCTGGTCGGAACAAACTAATGATCACTATTGCCATCGCACAGCTTAAAAACACACCAACGGTGTACTCCTTACAAAGCAAGGATGTATGGAAAGGCATTCCATCTTCGATCGAGCTATGAGCACAAAGCCTAACTGGGCTCTTAAAGACAAGCCAAACTTCGATCCTGTAATTACGGGAGATCACCGAAATTCAACTCAATGCGACTTAATGAACATCGTAGATCATGCCTATAGACTCATTGATCTATAAGGGCAAAACAAAGAAGGCTCCATGAACTCTATTAGATTTAAAAAGGTAGTTTTCTAGAGCCTAACGTGCACACCACCAACAAGAAGCAATAGTTAAAGGAATTATAAACCAAGTTTCATGCAATCATAAGAAAACACTAATAAATTTAGCCTAACATGTTAATTCAAAGCAAAGAACATTTAATCAAACAATACATAGACATATCAAAAGATTAAAGGGATAAAAGAACTTCACTTTAATTAATCATGGAGTAAGGGTCGATACATTAGGGTTTGATAACCCTAAAAATAACCTAAATATTGATAATAATCGTTCCCTAAATATTCCTTACGAATTCCACACATTAAAACCAAAAACTAGGGTTTGTATATATAGAAAAGTAATCGCAACATCGTTGCTTGTTAATTGCGACGCCGTTGCCCCGCTGAATCTTCTATGGGCTTTTTTAAGTCCGCTACTTCAGACGCCGTCTCAAAAATATCTGACGCCGTCGCTTTAGCCTTCTGACACCGTCACAAGGAATCGCGACATCGACTCCACGCACTGTATGCCCTTTTGATATCAATTTTCGTGTAAAGTTGAAATCTTGTCCATTTCTTCCCAAATTGAGTCCAAGTCACGTGTACTTCCTCTAAATGACATCCAAGTGCTAAAAACACAAAAAGAAACTATTAAGAAAGTATTTTGGGCATATTTACATGATTTAGGGGGATAAATGACCTTGAAAAACTGTATAAAATGAAACCTTAATAAATACCCCTACACTTAGGATTTGCTTGTCCTCAAGCAAATAAGCTTTTCTACCTAGTCAATAGCAATATCGGGGGCATTAAACCTACTCAATAAAGATAATTTATGGCACAACCAACTAGACCTCGTAATTAAAAGCACGAAAATTATATACTAGCACCTCACATAAGTGTTTGGATTCTCTTTTTCTCAGATGTATAATGAATTATAACAATATGGGAAACGAGAAAATAACATTCATTACCTGTGATGGCATATAAATTACCATGAGCTTGATAAAGGATCAAACCTCCATAGCATTGGAGTAAGCACTTAGGAATTACTATCAAAGAGGTCTTTAAAGGGTTGTGATGTTTGGGTGTAGGGTAAAGGAAACACGATTGGGGGTATTTGGGGAACTTACTGGTGGCAAGTCAATCATTCACAAGAATACGTGTATAAGGCTTTGCTAAGCCAAGACTCGACCACACTAGGACTAAGATATACAAACTCTAAATCAAACTCTTTCTTTTTATTTTCTTGACACTATCTTGAACATAAACTCGAACAGAGCTTAACCAAGATCTACAGGATTGAAAGAAGATTATTTTTTATCAAAAGCAGGTAAATTAATGGTTTGAGAGGTTGGTTTGTTTAACTAATTATAATCTAAACTACTGGTGATAACTTTATGATAAAACAATTCACTTTCTTAATCAAGCATTACTCCTTAGATTTCTTCTCCTAATCCTGTTACCTTGTCACACTCGTGATGATCTGTGTAACTATTTCCTAAATCATGAATGAATTACACCAACCCGCCGTCTATTTAATATTCAGTTAAGGCAACGCACAAGTAAGGTAGTATGAAGACTATTACAAGGCCCCTAAGAGTATATTAAATGCAATTGGAATATTCAAGATAGATCAACCAGATAGGGGTAAGGAGTCTGAAACTGTTACCGATGGTATCTTTCTACACACTCGCGTTTCCCTCGACGTCTATGCCAATTTAATATCTTATGGCTAGTTTTCTAAAGCCTAACACGCACGTTCATCACAAAAGGCAACAGTAAAAGGATCTACAATCCAACTTTCATGCAATCATAAGCAAATACAAAAGAGGGTTTAGCCTAACATGTTATAAAAAGAGCAAGAACATAAATCAATCAAACAGCACATAGACATATTAAATGATTAAAGATAGATAATCTTACTTGATTAAAACATAGATTAAGGTCAGTTACAATAGGGTTTTGAGGCCCTAAAGTCGGCCAAAAAGATGACAAAATACTTAGGGTTCAGCTCCCAAAAGTTATACAAAGTCACACACTTAAAACCTTTATTTCAGTTTAATATATTGATAAGTGCTTAATTACACATATCTTTTACCTTCAAAAACGAGCTTAAATGACCAAAAACAGACAAAAACTGCCAAATATATGTTTGTTTTGCATTTGTATTGTGCAGGAAGTGGATATCAACAAAAAGACAGAAAACCAAGCCAAAATGACAAAACTGAGCATGGAATGGAAAAGACTGTGCAAAATCAAGGCCAAAGTCCAAAAATGACAAAGTCAGAGTCAATACTGAAGAATCAGCAGTCAAACCGGAGCCGGAACTGAAGAATACTATTGGATGCAATCTTAACCCATCTGATGGGCCGGGAAAGCCCAATAGTATAATTATGAAGACTGTGAAGACCAAATGGGCCCTCAATCAATTACAACAGCCCATTTGTGTGCAATTGACAAAGACTGTGAAGACTTTGAAGGCCCAATCCTAGCCCAGTTACAGCCAATCTCAGCCATTGTACACACAAAACCCACTTCATAACCTTATTGGGCCTTAAAAAGCCCAATAACATAAGCCTAAACCTTATTGGGCCCAAACCCAAACCCAGTGGGCCCAATACAAGCCCAATACAAACCCAAGCCCAACAAAAGCCCAAAATCCTTTTTTATAAAACTTTAGGGGCTAAAATTGCCAAGTTTGAAAGTTGTTTTATAAAGAAAAATAGAAAAATAAAACACAAGGGCTGGTTTTGCAATTAACCAAAACCCTTTTTCCCTTTTAGTTATAAAACGCAGGGACCATTTTTGCAATTTGTCAAAACTCTCTTTAATTCTTTAGTTATAAACCAGAGGGACCATAGCTGTCACTTTCCAAAGTATCTTATAACTGTTTTTGGCTTAAAAAGAAATGAAAAGAGAAAGAGAGTTGAGGGACCATTTTTGCATCATTTCCAAAACTTTCATTTAAACCTGCAACCCACCCCTGTACAAACCCCGTACCCGCCAAAATCAAACCACCCCCTTTCCCACGGTTTTCTTGCAATACCACTATCCCAAGTACCCTCACAGCTCACCCCTCACCTTTTCCCACCTTACCCTGCCCCTATAACCCCTCCCACTTGGAAAAACACTCAACCCGAGACCCCATCAATGGCTGAGATGGTGTATAAGAACCAACGAAGGGCTAGGATTGCTTGGATTACTTTCTACACTCACAACAAACACAGCCCAAGAACAAAGAAGGCTTGGAGACCTCTATAAAAGAGAAGAGAACAAGCCAAAGAAAATCATCCCGTTTTTTACTTTTTTTAGTGTAAAAATTTAATTAAGTCTGCTTTAAAGATTATTGTAATCAGTTTATTTAAAGCTTTATGTTGTAATAT
>BQNB010118822.1:0-20922 GCA_026074375.1 Tanacetum coccineum
CACCAGTAACCGTATTCACCTCCTGAACATGAACAGTACCATTATCATTACCATTATCATCAACTAATGATGGGAAAGCAGAACTTAAACCTAATCCAAATGGACCATTAGTGTTATTCTTTTTCCCCGCCGATTGTTCACCCTGCTTATTACTCTTCTTCCCACCCCTTCCCGGATCCAAAAACCCCGCTTTCATACTCAATACATGCCCTCAGCAACCCCAATACAAATCAAACAAGCACCTCTTGTTATACTGAATTGCCCACAAAACACCAAAAGATATTTGCAGATCGAAAAGCTGAGAAACAAGTTATCGTCGCAACACAATCAGAACATACACACTAACCTGGTAATGAATAAACGGAACGTCGCAATAAGATCAAAACCACCAGAGATAGATCGAACAGAAAAGAGAAAACCCAATATAGCGATTTGGGAGAATATAAAACCCAAAAATCGAATAAAACCAATCGACAAACAGGTTTAAAACAAAGCTCGAGCGCAGATATAGATTAACACACAAATATTAATCCTAATCCGTACTTGAGACAATGATTTAAACATGTAGATTAACAGGAAAAAACGATTTAGGGTTTCGGTTGTTTTGAGTCGCCTATACGAGAGGGGAGGGTTTTTTTGGCACTAGTGTTTAGCGTATGTGTTATGCATGTTTTCTCATTGCTTTATAAGGTCTTAGCCCACTGAATGAGAATGCAAGGGGAAACCATCTATTAGTTTAGTTGAGATTAAATTCCAGGAGTATTTTCACCTCTGAAGTGGCAATCCTCAGTTTCCAATTCCGGTCGTCCTGTAAGGCAATTTTAGTTGTTCGCCAAATTCTTTGTTTCGTAATCATTGGTGCTATATATCAGCCAGAAATGAATATTAGTGCAATTATTTGGTTGAACATTGTAGAAGTCACTCTTTTCACTGCATAACCAGGGTTAAGCATTATAGGACTAAATCCTATGTTTGCACAAGAAAGAAAGAAAGAAAGACATGTTAAAATTTGGATTATAATCATTACTATCTAACAAAATTGGGAACAAGAATATGATTTACATCCATCCATGTTGTCGAAGTATAATTTAATAACAAGAAACAATTTTTGGTTAAATGGCAAAGATCCCATTGGACACCATCTGGCCATGACCACTAGAGCGAGAAACGGGTACTTGTTGAGGAGCGTAACTAGTACTACTACCACAATCATGTTTATTTCTCTTCATCATCTTCTTCTTCAGACTTTCTTCTTTTTCCATTTGTGCAATCTCCATGGATCTACACTCTATGCTACAAAATGCTTTCTCTCCCCTGCATCCATATATATGTATATATTAGTAAACATACTAGGATTATTAGATAACTATGGAAGTAAGGATATTAGATTGTTACCTGTACATGTATATGTCTTTCCCATGTAGTTGTTTATTGCACTCATGACAAGTACTCAGAAAGTCAGCACCTGCGGCTTTTATATCATCAACGATAGGAGATATGTCGAAAAGGGACCTTATAAGCTTCTCATGATCACCACAATTATCATATACTAGTTGTTTTCTTGTATACGAATTATTATTGTTTGGCTTGTGATGACGGGTCACTATCGTATACTCTTCGTCTTCATTATCAATATTAGCATTAACATGATGAGATTGTCGGACGAGGATTGCTTTTGATTCACAGGATTTGTCCATGTTAACTATAATACCAAGTCCAATACCACGACCCGACACCACTTCATCACATGATGAATTGTGGAGTACTCTTCTAGGTGACATAACTAATTTCAAATCCAAAGGACTTGTTGGGCTGCTGCAACTACTACTTCCCTCGAACCAGCCCGCACCGCTAGTAAAGAGCTTTTCGATCACCGCTCCTCTCATCACCATAGATATTAAAAGAGTGTGTGTGTGTGTATGGAACAAGTTTTAGGAAACTCTTTATAGAAAAAGAAAGACATATAATTAATTACTACATACGTATGATTGATGGTGAGGTTGTTGTTATACATGGCCTACCACCCATATATGGCTCTCGCTTTCATATTATTCACTCGTCATGTCGATATTTCTTCCTTTTTTTAAAATAGATTATTCTAATTTTCGTTATATATTAATGTTGTTCGTCTTAAATGATGATGCATGCATGGCCCAAATATTATTTTTTTTACATTTTACAATTGCACATATTTATGTGTAGCTATAGTTGTACTTGCATTTTAAACTGGTTACAAAGTTCAATTCTTATATGAATCTGTGTTGCATCTTGGTCTGACAAACATATATGTTCAATATCGATTAAAGAACTCGTGAACAAAAGATGTATATACCCATGCATGCTTCAATTCATATCCATGTACTTTTTTTTGGTCCTTGTGGTTTTGTGCATTTTCTCACTTTTTGTCCAAAAATAAAAAAAGGTTTGGTTTTGGTCCAAAACACATAGTTTGTTCATCTTTTTGTCCAAAATAAAAAATAACATAGTTTTGTTCTTTTGGTCCAAAAAGACATTGTTTCGTTTCCATTTTAGTCCATAATAATTTTAGTGCAAAATTCACGGGATTGGACTAAAGTGGATCCCGAGAAACTATGTTTTGGGGCCTATACACTAACTTTCTTTGATAATTTTGGACCAAAAACGTGAAACCTCGCACCAAACCACAAGGACCAAAACGTATTAACTCTTAATTTTGAAAAAACTTATTTCTGTAAGTTCTTAAATCACAGCTAGGATATTAGACAAGATTAATTAAATGTGGTGGACGTTATGTATATTTAAGCCTTTATTAATGATAATTAAAGAAAGACAATAGCTTCATTGATCAGATTATGTCAAATAAATTATAATACTTTTGTGATGTAGGGGAAAGCGTCTCGATTATTTTCTTCATTTATTTATCAATCCATATGGGCTATTCCTGATTATTTTGGAAATAAAAAGAACTAGTCAAGTTAAGCATTCAAAATGCAATTTATTTTCCTGGTGTAAACGAATAGTATTTTGTTGAATTTTTCTGGCTCAGATTTTTTCAGAGCTGTTTTTTTATAAGGAGCTGCAAAAATACAATTTTGATAACATACTTTACTATATTGTCATATTGACATATTTTACTTTATGTCCAAGTTATATATAGCCCAGTTAATTTAACATTTTATTAAATAAGCCGACTAGTTTGATTTTAGTGATTGTATTATGAGCTCTGGAGACTGTTTTGTATTGAGCTAGCTAGCAGCCTAGAACATAAGTGTAAAACTTTCATATTGATTTAGTCGTAACGAGATGCAAAATTTTACTATGTTTATAGTTGACATGCATGGTGAAGCAAGAGAGCCTTTTTGCTTCTCAAGGAGGATCCATATCATTCTTGCTCAGGTATATATGCAGAACCAAGTTAACCTTAATTTAGTTACGTGTGTGTTTAGATTAAATTAAATGAAGAATAGTATAAATAGTTACTGATAATGTGTAGGTTGAGAATGAATATCTGAGGGATTTAGATATTTTTTGAACAGCTGTTTAGGTGTATCTTATTAAATCTAAAGATGAGGTTGCTTTCTATATTTTTAATTTTTATAACTTGATTGAAAATCAGTTTAAAAGAAAAGTTAGAGTGGTTAGAAGTGACAATGATACATAATTTGTTAATCAAATCTAGTAAACAAGTTGTGTAATGATAAAGAAATTATACACCAAACTTTTTGTGCATACACTCCACACCAGAATGGTATTGCTGAGAGAAAACATAAGCATCTCTTAAATGTTGCAAGATCCCTTCTATTTTAGGGGGGGACTCTTTTGAAAATGTTTACTTAGTGTATTCTAACTGCTACTTATATTATTAACAGGCTTCCCTCTTCGGTGCTAAATGAAAAATCTCCTTATGAGATGATTTATAAAAAAAACCTACTCTCTCTCACATAAGAGTGTTTGGTTATTTATGTTTTGCCACCATTATCAATAATCATGATAAGTTGGGAAGTAGGTATGAGAAATATGTTATGATGGGGTATTCTAATTATAAAAAAGGGTATAGGCTTTATAGTCTTGATAGACATCAGTTCATATTCTCAAGGTATGTTATTTTTTTGGTAAAGGGTTTCCCCGATAAATTTTATTACGTCAAAAAACAATAAAGTACAAAGGATGAGGGTGAGTCCCACATCTCCGCCCATTACATAGGCAAACAACTTCCTTTAAGGAAGAAACACAACTAGAGCAGACCTATAAAAGAAACAATAATACAAGAAAACTATTTCTTTCTACGACCCCTAAATGTAATATCCAAATTATCACAAATAGCTTGAAGCTTATCAGGAATTTCCTGACCTTCATACATATCATCATCATATAGGTCGTATTCGTAATCATCATTCTCGTAAGATTCCTTCCACTGCTCAAGCAAACTCTGTGTACCATAGCCATCCTTCTTAGCCAAGAAACTAGCCATTTCATAATCAACCGAAACAACCTCATCCTCACTCTCATAATCACCCGAAGAAACAACCTTTTCCAAAGGTTTTCCCTCATCATCT
Organism: Tanacetum coccineum; assembly: GCA_026074375.1. Classification (NCBI taxonomy): domain Eukaryota; kingdom Viridiplantae; phylum Streptophyta; class Magnoliopsida; order Asterales; family Asteraceae; genus Tanacetum; species Tanacetum coccineum. The sequence continues at coordinate 4,536 of BQNB010118822.1, forward strand.
ACCAAAGTAACTTTTCCATCAATAATCAATTTTTCAATCTTACCAATTTTCTCAATAATATGAGTAGTACTATGACTACTAGAATCCACATTTCAGAACGAAGATCCACTAGAGTTTTTTCTCTTGGCTGGCCAAATTTGAAGTTCCACCATTAGTACCCAACTCCACATCATTATCAACTGAGGTTAGTAAATCAAACTGAGGTAAGCACCTCAAAAGGGTTTGATTTACTAACCTCTTTAGTAGGCTTCACATTTTTCTTCTTATTTTCGCTAGTGTTGGCAGTAGGCTTTTTAGAAACAGGTTGCTAAACTTGTTTTTTTGGTTTAAATCCCACCTTCTGGCCAACCGGAATACCTTTAGGAGTTTGACTAGTCTTCTTAAAATTCTCCGTCTCACCAACACCTATATTCTTTGGACATTCCTCTTGAACATGGCCAAAAACCTTACAACACGCACACCTAGAAGGTTTCCACTCATACTCAACACGAATATTACATGTATAGTAGCCCTCCTCAGTAATTTTATGCATAGCCATCACAATGTTATCTTTCAACTCCCCATCAGCTCGAAGCTCAATCATAGCTCTAGCATAGCTTGACCTGCCCCATGATTGCATACACATATCAGATGTATAAGAGTCAAGCATTAGAGGAGTACCAAGTTTAGTAGCAATGACACTCAAGTCATCCTCGCTAAACGCCGTAACAGGGACACCATGGAGTTTAACCTAAATTGAAACAGTACCAACATCTTCTTTTAATAGGTTCACATCCGGATGCCATTCTCAAGGTATGTTAAGTTCTTTAAGTCTGTTTTTCCATTTAAAGATTCAGTTTCTAAAGAAGTTGATACTTCAAATGTTTTTCAAGATTTAAATCATATAAACTTTTTTGATAATAAATACCCCAAGATGCCCTATGATGATGAGAGAGTAGACCCTAATTTGAATAGTTATAAGAGTAGACCCTACTGTTGAATAGGGGTGAGCATGGTGCGGATCGGTGCGGTTTTTGGCAAAAACCACACCGCATCCGCAATTGCGGTTTTTGGCAAAAACCACACCGCAACCGCGCGGTTTTTACGGTTTTAGTTTTGCCGGGTTTTTTCGGTTTTTGCCGGTTTGCGGATTTTAACCGCACCGCACCATCACTTATGATTTACATAATTAATATGGGTTTTTGCCGTTTTTGGTTTATAATATTGATTTTTTCGGTTATAACAATGCATATATTTAATATAAACACAAACATCACTTAGAATATTATTAATAATATGCACTAGAAGCGTTATAACACACATTAAATAATTAATGTGCCATTTTTCGGTTTTTTAAAATTAATGTGTGGTGCGGTCCGAATTTTGCGGTTTGGTTTTACGGATAAAACCGCAACTGTACCACATTTTGCGGTTTTTCATTTTTTTTAAAACCGATCCACTGATTTTTAGTATGGTGTGGTTTCTGTGGTTTTACGATTTGCGGTGTGGTTTTTGCTAACCCCTAGGTCACAGAGTAATAGTAGCCACTCTTCTGTGCTTGGTAGAAATATAAACACTATAGATTTCTCAGATGATAATTTTTGGAATGATGCTCAAAGCAGTGATGATATTTTTGCTACACAAGATGAGCAGGTAACCACATTTGAAGATAACATAAATTCTGAGGGTGATTTAGATAAAAATCCAAGTGTTTCTACTTAGGGTACTCAAAACTGTGAACCAAAAATTGTGAACCAATGATTATAATGATTTTATTGTGGATTCTAAGGTTAAATATTGGCTTAAACAATTTGTTGGCTATTTAAAACTTAATTCTGAAAATTATAGTTTTGTTACTCAACTAAACAAAAATTGTGAACCAAAAATCTTCTTTGCAGCTTCTAAACTCTCTCATTAGATTGATGCTACGAATAGTGAAATGTATGCATTACTTAAGAATGAAACTTGGGATATTGTTGATTTACCTAAGGACAGAAAAACCTAGGAAGTAAATAGATTTTTAAGATTAGATATAAGTCTAGTGGTGAGATTGATAGGTCTAAAGCTAGATTTGTTGCTCAAGGGTTTGGTCAAAAAGAAGAAATTGATTATGAAGAGACATTCTTTCATGTTGTTAAAATGGTAACTCTTAAATGCTTGTTAAATATTGCAGTGTCTAATTCTTGGCCTGTGTTTCAACTTGATGTAAATAACGCTTTCTTGTATGATGATTTGGTTGAGACTGTGTATATGAAACCTTCTGAAGGATATTTTCCTTCAGTTAACAAAGTGTATAGACTTAAGAAATCATTATAAGGTTTAAAACAAGCACCTAGACAGTGGAATGCTAAAGAAAATAGTTTTAGTCTGAGTAAATTTGATTATTCTTTATATACTAAGTTTGATAAGGGTGTTTTTCTTGCTTTGCTTGTTTATGTGGATGATATTATCATTACTGGTAATAGTATCTCTGAGATTGATAAGTTTAAAGTTTATCTTAATTCTAAATTCACGATAAAAGACTTTGGAAAACTTAAATATTTTCTTGGTATTGAGGTTATAGATATAGATAATGGAATCTGTCTTAACCAAAGAAAGTATTGTGCTTGATTTGTAATCTGAGTATGGTATGCTTGCATGTAAACATGCTAAAAATCCTTTGATGTCTAAGCTTATCATTTCAAATGAGGCCACTGATAATGATCCTATTCTTGATAACATTACTGATTATCAGAAGTTGATGAGCAAATTGATTTACTTGACTAATACTAGACCTGATATATCTTATGTTGTGCATTGCTTGAGTCACTTTATGCATTCTCCCTTGAAATCACATCTTAAGATTGCTTTCAAGATATTGAGATATCTTAAAAGTTGTTCAGGATTGGGGATCCATATTATCAAGAATTCTGGTATGAGTTTAAAAGCTTTTTCAGATGCTGATTGGGCAAAGTGTGTTGTCACAAGGAGATCAGTAATTGGATATTGTGTTTTTTTGAATGGTTTTCTTGTTTCTTAGAAAAGCAAGAAGCAGAATAGTCTCTCTAAGTCCTCAACTGAAGTAGAGTATAGAGCTCTTGCTTTAGTCACCAATGAAGTGATTTGGATTTTAAAAAACTTAAAAGACTTGAATTTTGATAATTTCTTGCCAATTTTACTTTACTATGATTGTAATTCAACTATTAAAATAGTTGTCAATCCTGTTTTTCACAAAAGAACAAAATATTTAAAAATTGATTTACATTTTGTAAGGGAAAAATTTTTAAGTGGTGTTGTTAAAACTGTCAAAGTTGATTCTGAAAATCAAATTGCAGACATCTTGACTAAGGGATTAGATACATTACAACATAAGTTTTTGGTTGAAAAACTTGGTATGTTTGACATTTACTAGGTTGAGACTAAGGGGGTGTTAAAATATAGTCTCAGTCCTGGTAAATAAACTTAAGGGTCTGATGTTGTCATTTACTGTTTCTTGTTTTATAAAGTGTTTCATGTTTTGGAAGTGTTTAAAGGTTGCTACAAAGTTGAAAGGGGATTCTTGCCAATTGCTGATCCCCATCTGCTAGGTCAAGGCCTATATAAGGTCCTTTGACCCAGCCTTGTTTAGCATCTGCATCTCTTTCCTTTCTCATTCTATCTCTCTCAATCTTGATCCTCTCTCTTGAACCCTAAATGATTAATGATAGATCATCTGATCTTGATTTCTTGATTCTGATCATAGTAATAGAACTATTATCACTTAATAATAGATCCATACCTGTTTAACAGTGGTAGGATTTTGATTATTATTTTTGATATAACATGATTGAGATCATTTCTCTTTGTTCTTGTTATTTCAAAATCAAGATTTGAGTTTAATAAGTTGATCAAATTAGATTTTTATACAATCTTTAGACTTTGAAATTAATGGTCAAGGTAGATGAGAATCAATTTGTGATAGTACATATTACAACAAGTTGTTCTGATCAGCGTCATTCTTAGTCACAATAGGACGGCGACAACAACCTAGTGACGATGGTTTGGAGGTGGCTGAAGAGCTTGTTGACCAAAAGAGTGCGCCTTCATGATGTTTGACACATCAGGTGCTCGAAAATCAAAGCCTGTTTGTTTTACTTTGGTGTCACCTACACAAAAAAAGATTTAGTAGGAGGGTAAGCACAAGGTAAAAATATACTCTTTAAAATTGAAGTTGTTATTAAAAACCAGATTATTGACGATGGACACATCTTCAAACTAAGCTCAATTGAATTAATTTAAACTCCCTCACCACTTTAACAGAGCTTTTGGTACATCAAAGAAATACTTCAAATTGCGTAGACGCCAAATAAGTTGAAGGTTAAGTTATGTGTGAATCGGGTTGATCTGTTAAAACTGATAAGGGGGGTTGAATAGTTTTATAAGTTCGTTTTAAACGTTTTCTAAAAATATAGCTTTCAAAATATTGTTAGATTCGAAGTTGTTATTAATTTAACACAATTCACAATAATAACACACCAATGTAAACATCTAAACTAAAGCTGAAATAAATATGACAATAATATGAAGAGAATACGGAATCAGGAACAATCAAATCAAGACATCAAGATTTTATAGTGGTTGAGCTACGAAGCACGCTCTGCGCCCTACGTCTACTCCTCGAGTATCCTACGACCGAGATATCACTATGTCAACGAAGCTCCCTTTAAGGCGAAAGAAACCGTCTTTACAACTTCGCATATACGTTGTTTTCGATACTAAGCTAAATGTCGAGCTCTAATCTTAGCTAGAACTAATCTAACCACTCTATTCACAAAATCACAATAACTAACACTAGTCGGATCTACACACAAATCCGAATCATAACACTAATACACAAATATTATACAATAGAGTATTGGTACTTAGAAGAAAAGAAGAATATCACTAATAACAATTCGTTTCGTGGGCGAATACGAAATGTTCTTCTCTTGAGACTTGAATGAGAAAGCTGAGAGATAAAGAAGATGTTTATATCACTGCGAAACTATATACTATAGAGTGTTAAGTGAGATATCAAGGAGATTTAGAGGAGAAAAATAAGATTTTTAGAGAGAGAAAGTAATCTGAAAATTATTGTAGCTAAGAGGTCTTATTTTTCTGCAAGGATAGAGCATTATTAATAAGCAAGAAAATCCAACAGTCACTGGAGCGGGTCCATGCGGTCACAGAATATAGATAAAGGGGCCGCCCAGTAAACCACGCTCTCTCCTTTTTATTGGATGTTTTGAGGGGAAAGAGTTTTATCTGATAGTAAAGAACCTACCTCCTTTTAAGAGTAAATTTAAAATTAGAAGAGTTTATAAAACTTTTCTTTACGTTTAGCAAATATTTAGTGTATACGTTTAAAATTGTGAAAATTCTTTTGTATAACGAGATTAGTGGATAAGAGAAAAATATTTTTCTTGATCACTATCATGCTTAATGATTTGTTTATTAATATCTTAAGTGATATACTAATCTTGAAATGGAATTATTAATGATTAATAAATTTGTAAACGTTTTAATTTTAAATCGTACAGCGTTATTTACATTTTGTTATTTTATCAAAAACATTGAATGAGGATAGAAAAAATTATAAATAACAGAGTTTTATTAACATTATTGTGTATTAACAAGTCTCCCTCTTGTTGATGATGACAAAACTATAAATTCATTAATATGTATAAAATATAATAGTTACATAAAAATTAATTAAAGAGATTGTCATTTCTCCCATTTTTTGTCGAATTCAAAAAGGATGAAACGTCGGAGTGTATGTAAGAACAAAAGAAAGTCGACGAATAACAAGACTCCCCATTGAGTGTATGATCTCCCTTGATCGGAACGGTCACCAAAAATCGATCTTACGAAAATTGTTTGCTGACAAATAAAGTTAGTGGTACAAAGAGCAAAGACAAATATCTTTTAATCATAACATTTAATGTATCAAGTCATCCAAAAGAAGAGTTTCATTACAACAATTAAGATACGCATACACATATCGAATGCTAATTATACATTCATAAAACATAAGAAAAAAACTAGAACTAATATACAACAGATAATAAAATCCATAAGTCACACTAACAAACTCATGAGATAAAGAGGAGGAACAATACAACATAAAGTCCTAAATGATTCGCGTGATTCATAAAGAATGACTTTTTTTGAGCAAAAAGGTTTGTGGTGACATGTTTTTATGAAAAAATTTGAGAAGCCATTTTCAAGTTGGAGGTGAGAAAAGTATGAGGTTGATTGTGTGATAGTGAGAAATAACCAAGAAGAGCAAACATGATGTGCATCTCATCTCTTAGAGTTAAGAAAAGAGTTTCAGATATGAAAGCAACATCATGCAAGGTTGACTCCACTTAGTCATGGTAGTTGTAGTAGATGAGGGTGACACCATGATAGGTGGTGAGAGGTTATGGTGAAGATGGTGGTGATAGAGTTCAGGAATGTGATCAAAGAGGAGTTATTGGGGACAAAGAGAGTGGTGATATCCAAAGAAAGGATGACTTTGAAAAAGTGGTTGAGGATATTAATTAAATTGATAGATTTAACCTCGCTTCAAGTGTTCGACACCCTACTTACCACGAAACTACTACCGATAGGGTACACTGCCCATTAAAGTGTTGCTTTTGGTTTAGTCGGCAAAATATAAATTTAAATCTTGAATCATCTTAAATATACCATACAACGACAACACATCATGGTGCATTTGGAGGAGTTAGAGATGAAAAAGTTATTGTAGGAGAAAGTGTGGTGGTGACATCTTCATACTAGAGATGTTAACAAATAGTTGTCTAGAAGGGATTATGGTTAGTTTGATTTTCTTGGAAGGGTTAGAGGAAGAAACTTTAGTGGAATTCATGGTAGAATGGTTTGAGGAAGATGAAGATGGTAAGAATAATGGGAAGGAAGGCTTATTTAATTTGAAAGCATAGGATCAAAGTAGAAAAGCATGAGGATTAAGAAAATAAATTCCAAAAGTTGTTTAGCAAAATGCAGGAAGTTTAGCTAGGTTTAAGAGAGAATAGTCAACTGCACAGAAAATCAGGTAGTCACAGTAAAAAATTTCGTGACTTCTGGTGGCGGTCCCATATATATTAGGTGGCCACCGCATATTTATGCGGGCCGTTCTCTGAAGACAAGAAAAATTTTCCAGTTTTCCTGATTTTCTGCATATCCTGTACAGAAAGAAATATCCACTTTTTCCCTTTTGCAATCAACTGTATTTCATCATGAATCATCTAATGCTTAACAATTAAATTTATAAAACTTACAATTCCAAATTCAATCAAAGAACCACATGTAGGCATATTAGTGAATAGATAAGCATGCATATCATCACATAGGTATTTATAATGTATCAAGTTCCATGTAAACAAGTGTTTAGGATGATAAAATTGAGAGATCATCCAAGGAAAGTTATTTTGCCCGTACTACATACTAAGTTACCACTAAATAATATAAGTTTAAGTACTTAAGCATCATGAAGTAATAAACAATATAATTAATAATGTCACAATGCACATTTCCATATTGCTCACTTCTTGATATTTCTCCACAAGTTTCTGAGGCCTTTCTCGATTGACCTTAATCCACCACGGGCCTCGTCTCAAATCTGAACTTGACGGTTGATGATTTTGGTTTGACGGGTGTAAAAGGGTTCCAAGTGAGGGTCAATGTTAGGTGTATTTTCAAAAACTTGAGGAACTTCATTTGTTAACGAATTAACATAACGAATAGGAGAAGGAGTGCTTGCACGCGAGGTCCCTTTACCATTTCCATCATCATCATCATGATCGTTAAGATAAGAGGAGGATGGTTGGTCAAAGGCAAAAGAAGAAAAAGTGGAGGGACGACCTCTTCTCGTGCCACGATCCTTTCTAGGCTTTCGCTCTAGTTGAGTGGCAAGAGGATTCATGACACGATCGTACAAGACATAAGACTCATTGTACAATTCATGAGTTTCATTCATGATGAATTTAAACAAACGGGTCAATAACATACCATAGGGTAAGATCAACCACTTTTGTTTAGTGACCCACTCCATTCGTTTTGCCATGTAATAGGCAAGGTTAAACTTTTTGGAGTGTACAATACAGTAAAACATGTAACAAATACACGCGGGAACATGGTCCCGATTACCTCAGACAAAACACGTTTTCCTGGATTATTTCTTCCTAAGGTTTCAAGGTTGGTATAATTTCACGAGTGAGAATTTGATATTCAAGAACATCAATTTCTTCCTCATGACAGTTGCGACGGACTTGACCTTCTCGATCAATTCGAATAGACAAAATGATGTCATCAGGAGAAGGAGGGTTGGTTTGATATGGACCATCCGTAGGGACACCATATGCCAACTCATCAAGTGACCATTTGTCAGTAAAGACGCAGACACCCTCGCAAGGTATGTCAAGAATTTGAACAAATTCTTCAAGAGAGTAAGAAAAGAATTGATTTTGAATCACAAATTCCATGAACATTTGACCTTCGTCAGAATAGTTTAATTGATATTGACTATAAAACTCCAGTATCAAACGAGGACAAATTTGGTCTTTAATTTCAAGGAGACACTCAATATCAATAAAGTAAAACAAGGACCGAACATAGTTTAGATCCGCAAAGTTGTCAAAAACCATCCGACATGGATGCAACGACTTTCAAGGTTTCTTAGTTTTTCTTTTATAGGTGAACGATATTCATGTGAAATTATTGGTATATAGGCTCTTGTATTTTTGTGATCTTCGGATGACTTACGAGGCATGATTTCCTAGAAAAAGAATAAAATCACATTTTATTACCGTTTACTTGTAATTTGTTATGCATATTGTTTTTAGTGTGTACCTAAATGTGACAAATGTGGAGTAACGATTAACTCGACCTAAACTTTAAAATCCTAAGAGTTAATCCAAACGCTCCTTAGTTTGATTTTGCTCATCTAAACATGTCGAGAAATACATATGAGTTATGTATCTCGAGCTTTGTTCATGAGATCGTTATGCATGTATTTGAAAACGTTTTTAAGTTGTATTAACAACGCATATTGTTTTTAGTGTGTACCTAAATGTGACAAATTAGGATTTTTGGTTCGAAATCAATTTTCGACAAACTCACAAATGCATGCAAATCCTATGTCAATGGGAAGCATATTAGTTATACATTGTATCCTAGTAGTCTTAATTGTACAAAACTGAAAGAAAAATAAAAAAAATCCCCAATTTCAATTTTTGGTGTTCATCATGAACCCTAGACTCAAATTGAAAGAAAATAGATGAAATGACTTACAATTGATGATATTGATGATATTGATGATGTTGTGAATGATTGTAAGTGTTTATTTTATCTTCAATTAGTGTTTATTTGGTGATTTTGAGTTTTTGGGTTGTTTTGGTCGTGTTCGTCGCTTGCAGAGAGGAAGGAGTGTGTTTGGTTTTGTTTTTGGAAAAAAATTTGACTAAGTGTAAAATATGGTGTCTGGTGTTGGCAGTCCCATATTTATCAAGAGGTCCCAAATATATTGGGGGCCGCCCTCAGCGAGGCGTTTTGGAATTCGTTTTGATGAAAATTTTGCTAGAAAGAGTGACATTTTAATTTGTATTTCGCGAATTAAAAATGCTTAAGGAACTTGAGATGAAGTATTTAAGTTGTCATGACACGGAATAGAACACGGACTAGAATTGAGACAGAAGAATGAGAAGCGGATTAATGTGATTTATTGAATGTGTTCCATCATTCCTAAACCAAGACATAGATATTTAAATGATTCACGTTTAAGGGGTTTCGTAAGAATGTTGGCGATGTTGTCAACGGATGGCACTTTCTCGATAGAGATATGTCCTTTCTGGACATTATCACGAAGAAAGTGGTGACGTATTTCGATGTGTTTAGTACGAGAGTGTTGCACCGGGTTTTTGCTAAGGTCAATCGCGCCTTTATTGTCGCACATGATCGGGACGTCGTCGAGTCGAACGTCGTAGTCGATAAGAGCTTGTTTCATCCATAGTGCTTGTTGACATGCCTTTCCGGCGCTTACGTATTCGGCTTCGGTAGTGGATATAGCAAGAGCGGTTTGTTTCTTCGAGAACCAAGATGTCAAACAACATCCCACGAACGTACAAATACCGCTAGTGCTCTTTCGATCCACATAATCTCCCGCATGATCAGAGTCGGCATATACTACTGTTTCTATGCCGGTCCCCTTAGGATACCATAATCCTAAGTGCGTAGTGCCTTTAATGTATCAGAAGATATGCTTAACCGCTTCAAGGTGAGAGGTTTTGGGAGCCTCTTGGAAGCGGGCACAAAGGCAGACACTAAACATGATATCGGGCCTACTTGCTGTTAGGTATAATAAACTACCTATCATGCCTCGATACTTGGTACTATCTACCGACTCACACTCTTCGTCTTTCATGAGTTTGGTATCGGAGGACATGGGGATTTTCATTGGTTTAGATTCCTCTAACCCAAATTTCTTAAGCATTTCTTTAATATATTTAGATTGATTAAAGAAAATACCATCTTCTGTTTGTTTTATTTGTAGTCTAAGGAAGACGTTAAGTTCACCCATCATGCTCATCTCGAACTCGTCATGCATTATTTTTGTAAATTTATCACACATGTCTTGACAAGTCGAAGTGAATATAATGTCGTCGACATATACTGAACGATGATGAGGTTTGAACTTTTCTTTTTAGTAAAAAGAGTGTTATCTACCATTCCTATTTTATACTCATGTTTGATAAGAAAAGCTTTTAATCTATCATACCAAGCTTTAGATGCTTGTTTAATACCATATAAAGCTTTCTTTAGTTTGTAAACATGATCCGGTTTTTTAAAGTCAATGAATCCTAGAGGATGTACCATGTATACCTCCTCATTGATAAAACCGTTCAGGAATGCACTTTTTACATCTATTTGGAGTAGCTTAAAATCTAAAGCACAAACATAAGCTAATAGTATCCTAATTGACTCAAGTCTAGAAACTGAGGCATAAGTTTCATCATTATCGATGCCCTCTTGTTGATTATAGCCTTGAGCAACTAACCTAACCTTGTTTCGAGAAACAATACCATTCTCGTCTAACTTATTTCTAAACACCCATTTAGTTCCTATGATTGTCACATTCCTATGTTGTGGACCTAACTCCCAAATGTCGTTATTAATGAATTGATTTAATTCTTCTTGCATATATACTATCCAGCTATCATCCGTTAAGGCTTCATTCACATTCTTAGGTTCTATAGTTGATATAAAACAAAAAAAGTTACTTTGGTTTGGGCTTGTGATCTAAGGGTTTTTGGTTAAGGTTTCCTATGATATTTTCTAATGGATGGTTCCTAGATTCCTTAATATTGACTATTTCATCAATCTCTAAAGTTTCATCCTCAATGTCATTTTTTAGGTTTTTCTTTTTGGTAACCTTAATTGCTTCTTCTTAATCTAAGTCATCATTCACCAAAGGTGATGTCTTAGAGGGTGGAGGAGTTTCATCGAATGTCACGTTGAGTGATTCTTCGACTTTCCTAGTATGTTTGTTAAGGATTATGTAGGCTTTACTATTTTGTGAGTAACCTAAAAAGATACCTTCGTATGACTTTGGGTCAAACTTTGTAAGGTAGTCTTTAGTGTTTAAAATGAAGCACTTGCTTCCAAACACTCGTAAATAATCAAGAGTAGGTTTCCTACCTCTCAAGAGTTTATAAGGTGTTTTTCTTATGATGGCTCTAATTAGGATTCGGTTGAGAATATATGTTGAAGTATCTACGGCGTTACACCAAAACTTTTGTGGTAATGATTGCTCATTCAATATAGTCCTACTCATTTCTTGAAGTGTTCTATTTTTTCTTTTGACCACGCCATTTGATTGAGGAGTGCGTGGAGCCGAGAAGTTATGTGTAATACCATTTGCATAACAAAATTCTTCAAATTGCACCTGATTATCAAATTCCTTATCGTGGTCGGTTCTTATTGACACTATAGTACATCCTAATTGATTTTGAATTTTCTTACTAAATATTTCAAATTGATCGAAGGCTTCGGCTTTGTCCTTAAGAAATCTGGTCCAGGTATACCTAAAGTAGTCATCTACTATGACTAAGGTGTAGCGGTTTCCTCTGTAACTTTGTACGGCGGATGGACCGAAGAGATCTATATGAAGGAGTTCTAAGTATCTAGTCGTTGAGACTATATTCTTAGCCTTATGACTAGCGTGAGCTTGCTTTCCAATTTTGCAAGCATCACAAAAGTGTTGATCAAACTTTAGTTTAGGTAAGTTTCTAAATAATTCCTTAGATGCTAACGATTGAATGAGACGCATATTTGCGTGACCTAATCTCCTATGCCACAATGTGAAACTCTCATCAATCGTTGCTATACAAATTTGGTCTTTAGTCTTATTTCTTAATTTTATCACATATAAGCCTTTCTTCCTAATACATATACCTATGACCTTACCATCCTTAGTGATTTCACTATCATGCTCAAAGAAAGTTACTCTACACTTATTAACACATATTTGTCCTATACTTAACAAGTTAAATCTTAAATTATCTACATGTTCTTCATTATCTATTTTGAGATAGTCATTCGAGATCGTACCTTTTCCAATGATGTTACCGCGATGATTGCTACCAAAAATAACATTACCTCTGTTGTATGCCTTGTAGCTTGAGAAAAGCTTTCGGTCACCCGTCAGGTGTTTGGAGCATCCGCTATCCTTTATCCACTCATCTGGTTCCAAGTCGACTCTAAGGCATATTTCACTTGATGCTTGAGCTACTAGACACGTTTTGTTATAGACTTTCTCATCATCTTCTTCACCACTATCACTCCAAGAACCTTCGACAAATGCTCTTTGGTTCTTATCTTTCGGTGGTTTTGGACATTCTCCAATAAGATGATTTGGGTCGCCGCATCTAAAGCATTTTATATCACTTTTACCATTCTTATCATCACGGCTTCTTTGAAATGTCTTTTTGTCGTTCCGAGGTTTTCTCACAAATCTACCTCTTCTCTTAAAGAACTTCTTGAAGTCTCTTACTGCCATGGCGTACTCTTCGTCTTTACTTTTGGACGTCGAACACTCTTCATCACTAGATTCTTTCTTAGCCTTTAAAGCAAGAGATTTCCTTTCAACTTTTGCTTTGACTATTTCGGAATCTTTCTTGATGATCATTTTGTAAACTTTAAGGTTCCCGATAAGTTCATCAAGAGATAGTAACGTTAAGTCTTTCGACTCTTCAATTGCCGTGACTTTTGCTCTCCATTTAGGATGTAGAGCCCTAAGGAACTTCCTAACATAGTTCTTGCTAGAATAACCATCATCAAGAGCTTTTAGACTAGTAATAATAGTATTAAATCTAGCAAAAGCACTATCTATAGATTCGTCTTCGGAAATGACGAATTGTTCATATTGTTGAACCAAAAGGTCGATCTTATTATCTTTGACTTGACTATTACCTTGGTGGGTGATTAACAATGTTTTCCAAATTTCTTTTGCCGTATTACACATGAAAATTCTTTCATATTCTTTTCTAGGCAAAGCATTATAAATAACCATTTTAGCTTCGTTATTTTTCGCAAGTCTCTTTTAAGATCATCACTTTGTTTTTCAAAAGGGATAACCTCATCTAATTTGGTTTCCGGATTTTGTTCAATAGGTTGAAAATCACCATTAGTAATAACATGCCAAAGATCTAGATCTTTTGATTTAACATATGTCTCGAATCTATTTTTCTAATAAATAAAACTATCACTTTCAAAAAGTGGTGGTCTTTGCATAGATTGCCCTTCTAGATATTTGTCAGAATCCATAGATCGATCCAAGCTTTAAAATACAGTATATTTTAAAAAATTTAAGTGACCTTGACTTCTGATACCAATTGTGGAAACTAAAAGGGGGGGGGGGGGTTGAATAGTTTACAGATTCGTTTTACGTTCTAAAAATTAGCTTTCAAAATATTTAGATTCGAGATGTATATTTAACCAATTCACAATATGAACACACAATGTAAAAATCTAAACTAAAGCTAAATAACAATGACAATAATATGAAGAGATAAGAAAAGGAACAATCAAACCAAGACGTCAAGATTTTATAGTGGTTCGGCTACGAAGCCACTTCGCCCTACTCCACTCCCCGGGTATCCTACTCGAGATTTCACTATGTCAACAAGTTCTTTTTAGGCGGAGAAAACCGTTTACACGTCGCTTACGTTGTCTTCCGACACTAAGCTAAATGTCAAGTCATAATCTTAGCTAGAAATAATCTACCACTTCACAATTAATACACAATCACTAGATCTACACTATCAGATTTACACACAATTCGAATCACACTAATACACAAGATAGTTACAATAGAGATTTGGTACTTAGAAGAAAAGAAGAAAGATCACTAAATAACAATTTGTTTCTTAGCGAATACGAATGTTCTTCTCATGCACTTGAATGCGAAAGAAGAGATGAGAAGAAGAGATTAGATCACTTGAAACAAGATCTAAGAGTGTTAGTGATCAAGAGATTTAGAGAGAGAAAGAAGATTTTAGAGAGAGAAAGTTATCTAAAAATTTTGTGCTAAGAGGTCTGATTTTCTGCAAGGAATGGAGCATTATTTATAGGCAGAAAAATTCAACGGTCACTGAGGGCGGTCCCGGTGGTCCCAGATATATAAGGGGGCCGCCAGGCCTATAAGGGGGCCGGCCAATAGAACACGCTCTCTTTTTTGTCTTTTTGTGGGGAAGGTTGTATCTGGTATAGAACCTTCCATTTTGGGGGGAAATTTTAAATTTCAAATTTTAAGTTTTTAATAAAACATTTCTTTTAATTAGAAAATATTTTGTATGATTAATATTGTGAAATTCTTTTGTAAAAATGTAATGGATAAAAGAAAAATATTTTTTTTGATCACTAATTATGCTTAATGATTTGTTTGTTTATACCTTAAGTCATTACTAATCTTATAAATGAAATTTTACGATTAATAATTTATAAACGTTTAATTTTATTGTAAACGTTTTTACATTTTATTATTATCAAAACATTGAGAGGTCAAAAAATATAAATAACATTTTTAGACATATATGGAAGGATTTAAAACATAAACCTTCTCGTGCACATGCCGGGTTGGGTTTTAGGATTTTATGTATTGGTGGTTTCGAATTTTCTAGGAATTTCAATTTTGATTCGGTTTGTGATTTGGTTGTAAGGTGATAGCATAGGCGTATAAGAGGTGTCTTTTATATTCGTTTCTAGGTATGGCTTGGTGAGTTCTTTTTTTGTTAGAAGGGGTGTTTTAGGTGCTCTATTTTTAGGCTTGGTGTTTTTGTATGGATTTCACTATTTCTATTGTTTTTTCTAGCTTCTTGTTAATTCTATCAATGAAAATTTAGCTATTAAAATAAATGCCATAAGTAGGGAATGAAATTTGTTTTTCTTATTCCTTATGTGTTATACGATTGGCAGTAACATCTATTTGTGGGATTCAATCGGCCTAATCTCACGAAGATCAATACATTTCTATCATCTCTCTCACTCCGAGTTAGACGATATTGAAAAGGTGGCAGTCTGCTCCAGCCTCCGACGACTAAAACCAAATGTGCACTATAGAGTCTAGAGCCATAAGATCATCCATAAATCTCGCTAGGACACTAATTCAAACTAAGCATGCTCATCACATACTGTGATAGTATGTAAGATTTTAAGAGTCCTACGTATTATCCTCATGGTATTGCCAGAACATCCGAGTGATACGAAAGTACTCACAATGAAGATGGAAATCCTTCAAGAGCCAACATCAAACAAGCTCTAGGTAGGTGACATGTGAGATCCATTATGGGTCAAACTTGTGACAAATGGAAAGAAGCAATGGTGCAATTCATTATGAATCAAACTTGTTCTAGGTAGTGAATTGACGAATAGTTTTTGGAAAACCTTTCGATGTGCTCAACAATTGATTTTCGAGCACATTGATTGTGTAAATCTTTCAAAACCAATGTGTTTCTAATGAAATTTGATTTTGTGCCATAAAATACTCTCGATGTGTCACACAAATACTTTCTCAAGTGACACGTCAAATGATTTTCAAATCAATTTTTCTCTTTAATCGATAAGATAGTAACTAACCGATTCACTTTTATCGTGATGTCTGCTTTGAGACGTTCCGATAAAGGGAACAAGCAAGTATGGTGACTCTGATGGTTGTACATTAGATGACCCGATACTTATATTGGAAATCCTGTCAAGGAGATTCTTCTTAAGATGAATCTACCTGATCACAGGTAGGTCCTCACGGATCCGGAGGTTTATCCAACCAGACTCGGGCGAATGACAAAGCTATATTCGTCCATAAGCTTTATTACTAACTGTTTTATTGCAGGCTCAAGTAAAAATGGAGATGGAG
>BQNB010118823.1:0-20922 GCA_026074375.1 Tanacetum coccineum
TATAACCACAAATCAAACCTAGAAATTCAGTAATAACTAAGATAAGTTCAAGAACATAACTAAAATAGTACATACATTAAATCTTGCTAGTTTCTTTATAAAGATCATTTCACATAAACATAGAGGTGATATTTTAAAAGATGATGCATAAATCTAATGAAATATGCAAGAAGAATAAATATAAGAATGTGAAATGCTTATAAATGGACAGATGTGTGATTAGAATCCTAGATCTACGAAATGAACACCAAATCTTGCAAGTACACCCAAAATAACCAAAACCCTAACTTAGATCTTGAAACAAAACCATTGAATGTTTAGATCTTAACCCTAACACACTTCTTCTTGTAGAATCTTGAACAAAAATCAAAACAAAACCCCTTGGTGGTGATGGTATAGCTCACAGCTAAGAGA
The DNA here is from genome assembly GCA_026074375.1 of Tanacetum coccineum. Classification (NCBI taxonomy): domain Eukaryota; kingdom Viridiplantae; phylum Streptophyta; class Magnoliopsida; order Asterales; family Asteraceae; genus Tanacetum; species Tanacetum coccineum. The sequence continues at coordinate 415 of BQNB010118823.1, forward strand.
GAAAAAGGAAAGAGAAATAAGAAAATTTTCTTATGTGGTCTGGTGGTTGTGAAGATATTTCAATTTTAATGAAGGTGTTATGGGTAGGTTGAGTTTTGAAGAATAAATGAAAGAAAAATAGCACATTGTGCTCGTTGGTGTTATAAACATCAATGGGTAATTCTACTATAAAGAGCATAAGGTATCATAACATGTCATTTTTCATTTTTTAGTATCATCTTAGCGTCAGCTCATCATCATTACTTTTAATACTTACACACCAAAACACCACCACACACATAATATGATATTCGGGCCCACCCACCCACCCATCATTTTCATTTTCTTTTTTATTTTTCAAATAAGCTAAATTTTATATATTCAAATAAAAATACGAAGTACAATACAAAAATAAAAATAGCACATGAAATTAAAATGACAATACAAACATTTAAAAACAATAAAAAATAAAAAAATACATGACATTTTTAATAAACTAATATTCGTGTTGATGTTGTTGATGCTGTTGTCAAATATGCTCAATAAGATTTCATTGAAGACTTTCGTGTGTTTGTTTATTACGAAGTTCTTTGGCTTTCCTGCGTTGCACTTCGCATCCCTTGATCCAGTTACATTGCATATTTTTTTGCGGACTAATATAATTTTCGCTGAATACAGATATCGCAAATTTTTAAACTTTTAGAATTATGTTATGCAATATGATGCAAGTATACACGATTCTTCGTATCTTGTTGATATGCAATTGACGTGTCGGTTGGTTTATAATATGCCAACGTCCTTGGAGGACACCAAAATCTCTTTCAACATCTTTTCAAGCACCTTCTTATCGCCGTTTAAATACGTCATTTTTCTCGTCTCGTGCAACCGAAAATGATTTGACAAAATTTGCTCACTATGGGTAAATCCCATCAGCTAGGTAATACCCTTTTTCAAATGTAACTCCATTTACTTTAAATGGAGCCACATAGGCGATGTTATCAAGAAGGTTGTCAAATAACGAAGAATTTTTAAAATGGCAATATCGTTAATTGCACCCGCTTCCACAACAATTCATGCCAAATCCACAAATCGTATGACACAATGGCTTCAAGCATTATAGTTGGGTATTTTTTATCGCCTCTCCTAAATTTCCCATGCCATGATTTTGGAAAATCATTTCCAGTGCATACAATCAATGCTTCCAAGCATTCCTGGAAACGCATCCATGTTATGTGTGGTATATAACTTTTGAATGCCATTAAAGTCAGATTTTATTTGAAACTTAGGCATATACACTTCAATAATGCACTTAGTAAGACTGATCTAGACAAATTTGTGCACAATTTTTCCCTATGTGTAAATATTTATCAAATTCATCAAGTGTTGTGCCATATGCAAATTGACATATGGAAGATGTGCATTCCATAGTAACACTAAAACTAATTTGACCTGTGGCATCAGGTCGAACTACAAAGAATTTAAAATGCTCGGGAGGAGGATTGACATTTTTGATATTAGTTTTAATGCCTTTGACTATTTCTATAAATAGTTTGATGGTCATATGATATCGATGTCTAAAATAATACTCCAGATATTTTGGGTTATCACCAAAATAGTTAGCCATCAAATGTACTTCAACAATGCCACGCTCATAGAATATCAGATTACGCGTACGTAGACTTTTAGCTTGTTGTTGTTGCAACAATTGCTCATACTGAATATCTTGCAAAATAAAAAAATGTCACTTTGATCATCGAGATCTGACATATCAAAAAGGATGAATCACTTATACTTTTTGGTAGAAGGTATGTGTTTTAGTAGAGAAAGTTGTGTAAAAGTTGGTAAATATAGAGTAATTCTCCCTCCGCCCTAAAATTATTGTCCCCCGATAAAAAACATAGAGTTTAAGAAGAGTGTATTTATTACTGCTTTCTCTTTTTTAGTTTTTAGCAGAATGATAGTTTTACCCTTAACTAATTAATTAAGGTCTTCTTTAAAGTTTATAATAATAATTTTAAACAAGGGTAATATAGTAAACTTGATCAAACATCCATATCTAGTTTTAGTAGTGGACAATTAAATTGAGACATCTCAAAAATGAAATGTAGACTATTAATTTGGGACAGATGGAGTATACATATATATTGTTTAAAAAGGTTAATTTTCTAAAAAAATTGAAGATGTAGCCATTTGAAAACGGGTATATTCTCTTTTTGGCCTTTCCTTTCTTAAACGCATGCTACTTAAGTGACGCCAAACAGTTTTTTATGCTAGGCCAGAATGGTGGCACGAGTCTAGTGACGCCAAAACCCCATCCACGTCGGATCTGGCAGGCTTGTGCACTATGATTCCCAATCCCCTGATAACATTAAGGGGTATAAAGGGAAATTAAGATACCCTTATAAGAAGAGAGATAACTTGCATACTTAAATTATTTATTTGCACTATTCAATGTCCGGGCAATTAAAGCTAAATATCAATATTAACATGTATCTCATGCATGAATTTGAGATTTGGAATCAATTGTTAGTGTGTGTAAATCAATCTCGACATTACTTATTTGAAAACCAAAATTTATTATTAAGCGGTAAAACATGTTCCATAGTTTTATAGTATGAGATCATAAACATTCCTTTGTCAACCTAAAAAAACTTTGTTAGGTTTATTGATTTGATGATTACAAAACTACATATGCTTAAATGAAGACGAAAGAAATACGAGGGACTAAATTCATCTATAATGGAATTCTACAAGCTGGTGGAGAACATAAAGATTGTAGAAGATATTGATCAAGATTTAAATGATTTAGTTTCCTTATCTAGTTTAGTTAGCTTCCTTTGTAAGTCAAAATCTCTCTATATAAAAAGATCATATAGACACATAGTTTTAGTATCCAGAAAATGCAAGCTTCCAATGAGAGTCTAGCAAATGTGTGTGTGTACACAGTATTAGTTAGTTAGATAGTTAGTAGAAAGTATAGACGTCTATGGTGTAGCCCCAAGGATCATTTTATTCCTGTTATGTGGTAACCATTTTATGAATTGATCACATAGAATTGGGGCTGTGTTGAAGAAAAGAAAACCTTGTGATAACATTGATTCGTTCCTTATTAATTCCACTGTGCAAATATTCAATATGTGTTATCATTATCCTAGATAAGAACTAATCATTCTCAAGTCTTAAACGATCTAAGGAGTTATATCAAACTCCACAATTGGTATCAGAGCCACGAGGCTCCTGATTTAAGGTTTGGTATAAGGTTTTGTTTGTGCTTTATTTTTTGTTTTTCAATAAGAGGTGAATTTGGAAAAGCTAAGGTTTGTCACCAAACCCTAATACATAAAACAAAATATAAGGTTTTTGGTTACTGCTGCTATAGTTACGATCACAGGTATAAACGTTTAAGGTTTTATTAATGCTTGTTCTGGTATGTGGTCGTATTGGAGGTGTTCACAGCAGTAGCAGGTTAAAGAAGAAGCAGCAACGATCAGTCGCTATGGTTCCTGATTCGGTTAGGATAAATATATATATCTACTGTTAATCTTTAATGAGTTACTTGTGTTCGATTCTTCTCGGAGCAGATGCAACAAGATTTGAAGACACAAGGTTATTGGTCATCGTTTCTTTAAAGAAGATGCAGCAGACAAAGGTTTATGTTATGGTATTTGATCATGTGATTATATTGAAACAACAAGTTGTTGCAATCTGTTTGGTATATCAAAATCAACAACAGCAGCAGGTAATTGATGGTATTTATGTTTGGATCTTCAAGCATCAAGGTTTCAAATAGCAAGTTATTTTGTGCTTATTGTTTAGGGTATTTCATGGTGGTGATGCTTATTTGAACCCTAAAAATATGTTGCTCATGATTGTTATTGATACTGTTTGAATGATAGATGATGCTGGTTGTTCATAGAAAATACAACAGTTATGATATGCGATTATATAGGATCTGTTATTTAAGGTTTTTATTGTGTTCCCATAAATAGTACGGCTGGTGAATGTGAATTGATTGGATTATGGTTTATGGACTGCGTAGATTAAGGAAGCAGTTTTGGATATGGTTAGTGAATGTGGGAATGGAATATGTTATGAAAAGGAAACCTTAATTTTTAGGGATTATATTCTGTTTCCATACGTTATTGTTGACGAGTTCTTTAAAGCAATTTTGTGATTAATATGGAATGTTTTAATACTGCTTCGTAAATGGTTAGTACTGCTTGTTTAAGTTTGTGTTGCCAGAAGAGAATTTAATGGTGCTGCATGGTTGGTTAGTGCTGCCAAAAGGGTTTAGTACTGCCAGGCATGTTTCATGATTGTTAGTACTGCCAGTAGTATTAGTTAATGCTGCCAGTATGGTTTGGTTACTATTGCTCTGTGTGTTTTGTACTGCTAGTAGTATCCGATATCAAATGATGCACACGTTTGGATCTCGGACATAACTATTTTCACAATAGTTTATTCTTATTGGTTATATGGCTATTATTTTTGGGATTTAATGATTAACTAGGTCTCATCCCGTCCGATGGACGGTTTTCCTAATAACTTATTAAAATCATAAAAATATGTTTACCTATTGTGTTTTTTATTATAAAGGACTCTTCGTTGTTCAGTGACAGCTACATTTTTATCGTTGAAGGTGATATTTGAATGAATATGCATTTTGTAGACTTTTTTTTATCATGCGAAATGCATATATTATAAAGGTTGCAAGTATAATCAAATAATCATTAGAACAATTACGAATCCATCATGGAGTGAGTAAAACCAACACCAGCCTATCATTTGTAGCATTAACAACATGTAATGAAGTATTCTTTTCCAATGAGTATTACAAACAAAGCTGGCGAAGTTCAAAGTTATTGCACAAAAAATACTATAATACGCAAGTTGAATTTGAAATTATAAAAATTTAGAAAAAAAACTATTCTTGGACAAAAGGGGACATTTTTAACACAGTGGTAATCAAATTGGGCATTTTTATTTGTCAGTTTAACTGTTTAAGCTAAAGTTTCTACCTCAGTTGGTCGCCACAATGTCTTTTCGACACACAACCTTTCTTTTTCCTTGTTGCAACTCAAACGAACATTCCAATGCATAGATTAGACCATGTTCTCGATCTCAGCAAGGATCTCAATGTTATCGTGTATGATCAGTTTTCCTTCTGGCCTAAAGACCCTGTCCACTTCTGCAATCAAGGATTTAACATGCACCTGCAGTGGATAGTTATTTTTTTAATTTTGAAACGCCAAAATGAAGGAGTGTTTAGACATCTGAACCACCCTACCATGTAACCACGTCTTTAGCAATTGGCCCTTTGGAATACCTGTTTTTTCGTCATTCAAATAAAAAGAAATTACGACCAAAACAACAATGCCTACGATAACATAGTTAATAATAGTACACAAACATTGTACCAAAATAGTCGCTTCTCAATCTAAAAACCCATTACCAAGATTTTAAGAAGATATTCATGTTATTTTCATGTACAACAATCAATGTGAAATTAACTAAGAATCTCAAAATTTTAATTAAGAAGCCATGAAATTTAACATCTAACATACATCCACACATTGTTTTGCTTATTTCCTAATAACTTTTATGGATTTATAGTACCTCAATTCAGAAACTAAACTTGATAAAGTGGATATGGACCTGGTGAACTGAAATATTTATGGAACCAATTGTACTATACTTGCCTTTTATTATTAATTGGGTAACAGAACGTTAGGAACTATTAAGAGCCTAACAGAGAAGAAAATGACACCAACTATGACTATCTTTGGACATAAACCCGAGTAATCAAATAGATTTAATACGTAAAATGCAATTATGGGAAATACAAGATTTACCGAAGTAGAATCTGTAATCCAATGTGCGAATGAAGTTTTTTTGTCCAATTTGTAAGTAAGATATATGTGTGTGTTATGATCCACCCCCAGTTTATAATAAGATAATGGACTAACAGAGAACACATGTTGCATCAACCCTTCCAAAAGTAAACTGGTAAAAACTGCAAGACCTTTCCAAAAAAAAATTGTGCAACACTTTTCTGAAAGTCTAGATCCGTCTTTGTATTTAACACAGAACGCAAAGCTTTATGATTTGGTCCGCTCAGTAAATCTTTATTAGTAAGGATATGTACCTTCCCAGCCCATACAATAGTGGCAGCAAACTGTTAACCTTGGGCACAAAGAAGCTGGTATGATTGTATCTATATTGAAGAAATTGACTTAATAAGAACAACTTAAGTAGAAACCATGAAAATTCAACTGTAAGATCAAGAGAGAAGTGGAAGTAGAAAGCATGACATAGGACTGAACTTTTTTATATAGTATTGATGTACCATTGTGAAATCACAAAAGATTTACAGTAACAAATCACCCAAAATTTGCCATAACCTTATAATATTACCATCTCATGTAGCCATTATCATTCACCACAGGGAGCATTTATAGTATTCATAATTTTAACTACATGGTTCATATAAAAAAGGCATAAGGAGAATGTACCAGTGTTGTCAATTGTCATGGTATAACTTGTTGGCTTCAACATATTCTTTGGGTTCTAGGTAGCCATTACAACAGTAAAATTGTATATTTGAAGAGCCTAAAAGGTGGTTACACATGGATCATAATTTATATAAACATAACAGTGTATAATCATAAAATATGATATGATTCAATAAAGGGGGTGTTGGAGTACCTTGCTTTAATGGATGAGTCACGCAGAGCGGCCCTTAATAGTTTGAGATTGCCAGGTGAGGAATTAGACAGCTTTCTTTTTGAAGAACCAGATACTGACAGATCAGGTGAACCAATAACAACACTTGCAAGTCGCTTAAAATCCCCATTATCAGTTAAATTTACACTCGGCAGCCATTGTCTTGGTATCAAACCGCAAGCATTGTATGAAGTTGGTCACACCCGTTTGTGTCACGGTTGAGGTACTTCTTGACATGCTTGGAAGGGATGATAAGATTGGGTTTTCCATGTTCTCGCGGAAACTGGATTATTTGTCCAGTGAAGCATTGAAACACTATTTTACAGCCAATTTTCATACAATTTTCATACATGCTTGGAAGGGATGATAAGTCGGTAATGGTCGGGTATGTACGGCCCAACCGCATTTTATGATTTATTTAAATAATTGATGCATTAAAATTCATTATTAAAATACACAGGTCATCAGGATTCAAGACAGAATTGTTACAGTTATATACATGAAACATATTAGAGCAAATGTGAAAAGAAAATATGCATTTAAATGTGTTCACCTTATTCAACCAAAAACACTCCATATAATTTTCTTATTGATAGGTGGTTTGTGACATTCTTGATTCTTTTAATTGTGAGATGAGTCGGTGCGGGTTATGTATTACAATATTTGTAAAGGTTCAAGACTTCAAGCAAACGTATAATATAAAAAAACAGTTTATATCGACAGGTCACGTGGCTTGAAAAAATCAAGCAAGTAAAGGTTGCCCAAACAGGATTTTTTATTAATGAAATCTCCAAAATCATTTTTACTAAAAAGTTATATTACAAGTAAAATGATATAGTTTTGTAACAAAATTGTTTAGGTAAGAATGTACGATGTTGTATCTGGCTCTCCCAATATGACCTGAACCTTATCCGAATATAACATGTGTAACCCTTTTTGACCGGTAACAATAATGTCCCAATTTGATCCGAACATCTTTTGACGCTTTCGTTTTTAAGGTAAAAAAATAAATAAAAATTCCGCTCAGAAATAAAACATAAACATGTCTTTTCAGAATAAGGTCGACTTCTTTTTTTTGTTTAAATTCCGTTTTTTAACTATCACAGTCCGTTCAAAGATAGAGTTTCTCTCAAAAAATGAGATCCAGCGATTTCATGTACTGACTATGAGTGTTTATTAAGAATGACAATTAGAACCGAAACATTAAACAAAAATCTTTGAGGCATAATTTCATATGATATGTATCCATGTGTGTAGTACCCTATTAAATGGACAGATAGGCGACAAAAATGAAACATCTAAAGACAAGATCATCTACCAATGCATAAGACGCTAAATCTAAAAAGATCCATCGTCGCAAGTATCGGTGAAGCTATCCCAAATTATTCACATTCAATCAAGAAAGAATTGGACTGTGTAGAATAAAGCATGAAAAACATACATGTGAAAGAAAGATAGGATATGAAAGAAATCAGGAAGAGTAGTAACATTTTTAGCCCATATGCATTGGTATACCCCCATCAGTTGCAACATCTAAAGCCGACTTGTCACAATGTCAATTTCTTAAAATTACTTAAATTATTGAGAAATTTTGTAACAGTGTCAATTTCACCCATTAAAGAGTAAACATAAGCTGAATTGACCCATTTATATATTCTTGGGTTTGAAATTTTCTTTGTATTAAACAGTATTACACTACCACAGTTTTATGGAACTACATGAATAACCCCTTCTTAATAACATATAAATGCACTGACATTGGTAGAATAGTTGAGTAAGCTTACCAAGTGATATCGTCGATGCAGCCGTGAGCTTCAATTCCTGAGTCAGGCTTTCAGCAGCTCAGAATAATGATGACATAATTGATTGACTGAAAAAAAATAGTAGATAACAAATTCAAAAGGAATACTATTTTATTAGCATAAAATAAAATATATTAACTTTAGAAAACAAAAAATTCTAATGACAGGACCAAAGATAATAGGAGTACTATATAGTCTTATAAATTTCCAATAATTTTCAGTAACTAAAAAAGAGGAAAACCAGCTGGCCTCTTAGTACCATTATCCTAATGTGACCATTTACTAAGAAAATATCCACAAAGATATTACATAAAAACTACTCACTGTTTACTTAGGAAAGTAAGCTTGTTTTTTGATACATAGTAAGAAATCACACGATTTTTTTGGAACATAATCACACTCGGTATACATAAATGGCAATAGAAAATGTACCGTCTCAATATAACCATTTGGCTAGCAGAGCGGAGCTTCCAAACAGTTCAACATATAGTTGAAGCTATCTAAAATTAGTGGAGCCCTTACTGCAAAAATATGCAATCATATTTACTAATTTTAAAGAAAAATGGTCGTATTAATCACTGCAGCCCGTACTACTTGAAATACCCATAATTAATTAGACACTGTCGTGTTAAATGGATTAAGAATTGTATAATGGTAAGTAAATAAACAGGGCTGAATATCAAGCACCTTTGTTCCAACTGTGAGGATCGAACTCAAAGAATGGCTTGTTCTTGAAAACAGAATTATCATAATTATGGTGAATGGGCCTGCAAAGAACCACCAAAGTGTCAAGTATGCAGAGACATTGCTAATGTACACATTCTTAGTTATTATGAACACATCATAGTTAGGTCCAATACAATTTATTTGTCAATTCTAAATATTACATACAAACAATCTTCTACCGTGCGCTATTTTTTTGTCTATCTTGCAACAACTATTAAAAATAGCAAAATATTCACTAAGATAGTTTTATAAAATCGAAGAGTAGAAACTGAACCCTTGCGCAAGAGGATCTTGCAACAACTAACCCATGTCGTATACTCGTATGTGCTATTGTTTCCTAATATCCCGTGTATGTCTAGTAAATTGATCATTGTCATGCACAAGAGGATCACACATGGGTATGAGTCTATCAGCCTAACCTAAAATCATTCAAAGAACACTTGTTGCTGATAAAAAGCTCATGTTAGGTATCCTTGTACCATAAACCCCATCTTGACCGGCATTCAACTAAAAAGCATTATGAATATACTCTTAACAAAGGAAATGCAGAAACTATATCAATAAACACTTGGTATGTATATTTTACAAAAAATTGCGGCAGTTAGACATATTATCTTACACTTGGTATGTATATTTTACAAAAAATTGCGGGAATAGATAAACCATACGAAAAACATATCAGAATCTAAAGAATCAAACATAAGAAGTATTCTATTTGTTTTAATCGTTTGATGTCTTTTCAACAAACACTTGGTGGGCAAGATGATTATTAGAAGATAGAATACATACATATAAACAACTTAATAGAACAAAAATGAAAAACTTAAAACGTACCCAAACAATTCTATAGTCACTTTCTGAATATCAGTTAGGGTTGATTATGCATCAGAAGTCGATTTGTTTGGGTAAGTTTTAGGGCTAATTTTAGTTTTAGGGATATAAGAAATTGATTAAAAGCGGTTTCTAAGTGATGGGGGCTTTGGGAGGGAAGTGAAAAGAGGTTATACTCAGACGTGGTGAGAAATTAATGGACAAGCATACACCTCAGACATAGCCTACTTGTTATATCTGATATTGTGACACGTACTCACTTATTATCTTGATTTAATGAAGGAATAGATTAATTACGAAGAAGATTGTTTATTGCTTATTTGACGATGAAGTAGAATTACTTGGGTACGTGTTTTATCATATCTTAAACGACTTACAATGTTTAAAGATAACTTGTTTGTGCTTACAATGTTGTGATGAAGACTTGTAAAAATCTAGCAAAGGTGTGTGATGTGTCATTGTATAGGTGTTAATTATTGTTATCAGGGTTTTACATTTATATTTAGCCGACTAACCTAAAGACAACACTTTAACGGTCAGAGTACCCGGTCAAGATGTAGTTTCGCGGTAAGTAGGGTGTCAAACACTAAGAGTGAGAGTTAACCAATTATCCTTTTAGTATTTATTCTATTCTAGACTAGTCTAATTACTAGTGAAACCTATGCTATATACGTTGTCTAATAAGATGGGGGGTTTTCAGCCTGAGAGACTGGCATAAGTTTATGGTGAAAAATAACAATTCTAAGCACAATATAAACTAAAGCAAATAAACACAAAACAAGAGAGCGGTACTTAGCCCTTATAATAGGAAAAAAATATATTACCATATAAATCTGTTTTAACTGCTGGTTTGATTAATTAGTGCAATGGCTTGCTTATCTCGAGGCGGCATATCATTTTGAAGACTTAGGCGGTACTTCTTCCTAAGACCTAGACATGAACAATCCTGTCACAATTAATGCATCCGCATAAAGCATCCTTTAGTTTAATTATAATTTACCATAGGGAATTAAAGCAGTAGTGTTCTTGTTAAGACCCTGGCCCATCGAGACTTTACCTACTTATTGCTTGATATTGAATTATACATCGGTAGTCCACCACCAAAATCAATTACCAATTAACTAAGAACAATACTGGTTGAACAATTATCAGGTCACCTGCCGGTCCAACTAAGCTCATAGTCAAAGGGTAAAGACAAGGTGCATTTGTGATCCTATTGGTCCGGGCATATAAAACACAACATGGAGAGCTATCTCGGCATCTAGGTTACTGGTTAGGTCTCCCTAGACCCAGTTGAATGATAGGTCGCATGTACAAGCACATAAACAAGTATAAGGCGATAAACATAATTAAACAACAACGATAAATTAAGCAAAGTCGGATTAAAACAAACCAAACATTATAATCTTACATTATATGGCTAATACCCAAGGGTATTAAGCCCACATTCATTGTCATTATTACAAGGCGTGATCATAACATTAAGAATCCAAATGATTAGAAAGTAAGAATAACATGATGTTCTATGAATTTAGGATGGTGAGTTCGACCTTGGATGCTCTTATTGGCTTGAGAAATTCGATTCAGAAGTATGTTATGCAGAGAATATGTTTTTTGCACCACTGAAATCATATTTAATCCTTGTATTATAGTGTCTGAAATCCCTCGATACACCGTTCGAGAGTAGTGGATACGGTCGTATAGGGGTTAATTTCCTTGAAGTCTGCGATAAGATCGAATCAATCAAGATTATTTCTACTGTTGGGCTTAAAGTTTATACTGCTAGTTATGCCTGATATCGCACAAAGGGCAGTTTTGGTTATCGGATGACACACACTAAAAAGGTTATCAGACTGAACAAAAAATCAAATTCTTTTGATTTTAGTTTTTACTGTTTGGATTTTGGTTTGGTTTAAATGTTTTTAAACGTTTTAAAGGCTCGTATTTTTGGATTCATTAGATTAATTAGTTACAAAGAAGATTGTTTATCACTTATTTGATGATGAAGTGGCATTACTCGGGTACGTGTTTTATCATATCTTAAACGGCTTACAACATTTAAAGATAACTTGTTTGTGTTTTCAATGTTGTGACGAAGACTTGATGAATCTAGCAAAGGTGTGTGATTTACAAACTTATGGTACTCAATGCGCACATTTTCTATCACTTGTTATGTGTCTCATAGAATATGAGGATTTTTGTCAAGAGGTTGTGATCTACTTATATTTTACAGATTTATTTATAAGTTCAAAGTCACGAGGATAGTACAAGATATAAAAGACAAGTTTGGGTTATTCTACTTCTACATCAAGTTTGTTATACTTAATTTTCTTTATCAGTGATTATTACATAGAGCCTACAAAATTTAAAGATTCAAGAGATGGTAACCTAATTGGTTTCAGGGGAAGCTTATTGTCAAAAATGTTTAACCATCAGAATTTGTTCATGCACCACTTGAGGTAAAAGGTTTCATTACTAATGCTAGTTGTCTATTACTAATGCTAGTTTAAGTTTCTATTGTCTTAAATTCATTATTCTTATTACGCATCATGGAGGGTAATTTGAGACATTAGAAGGCTGGATTAGTAATGTGATATATGGTTTGTAGTTGTAAAGATTTAAGTTGCTTATCTTCACAAGACCCTTATTCAATTATTACAAAAAGGGGAAGAAGATTACAGGTTTATTGATTTGCAGCTTATTGTGTGTGGTAGCATGTTCAAGGAGATCATAAGTCAAAGGGAAGCATTGAAGATTATTTCACTCATTGAGATAGTTTTGTAATATTAAATAGGGGAAGATTGTTGGGTTTATTGATTTGATTATTACAAAACTACTTGTGCTTAAATAAAGATGAATGAAATAAGAGGGACTAAATTCATCTATAATGGAATTCTACAAGCTGGTGGAGAACATAAAGATTGTAGAAGATATTGATCAAGATTTAAATGATTTAGTTTCCTTATCTGTTTTAGTTAGCTTCCTTTGTAAGTCATAATCTCTCTATATAAAGGGATCATATAGACACATAGTTTTAGTATCCAGAAACGTGTGTATATCATAGTGTGCTTCCAATGAGAGTCTAGACACAGAAAAATGTATGTAGACTTATAGTAGTTAGATAGTTAGTTTATTAGTTAATAGATAGTGTAGCCTCAAGGATCGTTGATCCCTGTTACAGGTGGTAACCGTATTATCTTGATCAAATAATATTGGGGCTAGGTGTGGAAACGTTTGGTAATAAAACCTTGTTGAATAACATTACTAAACCTTGTGATAACATTGATTTGTTCCTTATTAATTCAATTGTGCAAATATTCAATCTGTGTTATCATTATCCTAGATGAGAACCAATCATTCTCGAGTCTTAAACGATCTAAGGAGTTATATCAAACTCCATAAACTTGAAGGGAAAAAATAGTTTATCAGGGACGGAACTAGGGGGTTCTATGGTGTCATGAGGCCCCGATATAATTTTCCTTCGTAGTGCTACGTTTCATAAAAAAACACTGAATTTTTTAAAATGCACACGGTACGAATGCATTTAACTAATACTGCATTTTTACGTGTTAATTGATTAAACATGCTAGACATTGAATAAGTCATTACAACTTAATAGAATAGAATACACATTTTTAATACATACAAATATAATATAACTCGTTTATAAGAAGAGAGATCATGATTACAAACAATGCTTCCTTCTATGGCCAGTATGCTTGATGATGGTCATCTCAGTTTGCCTGATGTTTGGTTAAATCAAAGCACTATATTGAGACACATTAGCACTCCATTATTAAGAGATGATAGAGTTGATATGGTTAAGTGGTTGAGCAATGAGAAGAATATAATGATATTTAGTATCAACAGAGTTTTGAAGGATCTCAAAGAACAAGATGAAAAAGTGTTATGAAACATTGTTGTGTGGTTCTCTAACATGATTCCAAAACATGCCTTCATTGTATGGCTTCTTATGCAGGAAAGACTTCCTACCCAAGATACAGTTGCTAAATGGTATCCAAACAATAATATGAAGTGCAGTTTATGTTGTGATGAAATTGATAGCCATGAGCACTTTTTTTTCAAATGCAAGTACTTTGCCAAGATACAGCAAAAGCTAAAGACAAGAGTAATCTGCTAAGCACGTTAATGATTGGAAGGAAATATTGGAAGTTTTGATTGCTATACCAAACAAGATGAACATTTGGATTATTATAAAGAAAAATTTATATGCTGCTAGTGTGTACTTCATATGGAAAAAGGGGAACTCAAGATTATTTCAAAATGTAAAGAAATCAAGGAAGGTTATATGGAGTATTATTAAAGAAATTGTGAAGATGAAAATGGAAAGCTTAAAAGTAAATCATTCTGCTCATGTTGTTTTACATTTTAGTTTATGAGGGGTTGAGAGTTGTCTAATCAGGAAGAATGGAAAGAATGACTAATGGATCAGATGTCCTTGTATTTTGAGAATGGATTTAATCTCATGTGCAGCTATATCCTAAGTAGCTCAGAAGGTGGATTAAGTTACATTGGTATCTAAAACATAAGAATGGAAGATTGGTATGTTCTTAACAAATTCTTATCAAAGAGCAGGCAGTCATGTTCAAGTAGTATTACACATTTATTGGTTTTAACCATGACTCTCACTGCATATTCTGTAGAGTTAGAGTCAACCAAAAGGTTTATTATAGCAGATGGCCTTGTATCTTGATACCTTGAATCCTAGTATATTGTTTACTACATCTTTATTTAGATTGGCCTTGGAGAAGGAACTAGATAAGCTATAGTTTATCAATTATGGTGGGAGAATAGGTTATCACAAGTTAGGTAATCCTGCTAGGAAGGGTAAATGAACTGGGAGGGTAATGCAAGTTAATTGGAGAGAAAAGAAGGTTTCCTGGATACGCAGTGCATTACTAAATCATGATAGGTGGTATCACATGGAAGGTGTGCCTTTGCTGGGTGATGATGCTTGTTGTTCTTTAAGATAACAGTATTGATGTGTGTTTTATAAGCTTTTAATTTATAATACTAGAAATACCAATTTTGACTAAAAACACAACACAAGAAAGTATACCATTTCGTGTACAGTATAACCTAGGTAAGTCTAGGTCATTCCAAGTGAATTGAAGTTTTCACAATTTGTAATTAAGGTGCTAAGGTCAATAAGATTGTCACTTATCAAATTAACCATAAACGTGCATATATAGAATATTAAAAGAAAGCAATTAAGAGATGATTTAAGAAAGGAATTAAGGCATGTTTGTTTAGGATTAATCACTAAGATGTAGAAATGTTTCGAATAGTGTTTACAAGTTTAGAGAATAAAGATATCACAAGTCACAAATCCTTTCGGCCTTTAAGTGTAACTAGTGATTATATTGATTAATAACAATAAATTATTTAGACCGTAGACTTTGTTACAATCAATATATAATGTGGAATGATAGAACAATGATTTATAAAGTATCCTTTCAGCCTATATACTTAGACAAATCAAGTTTAACCATTTCAATAAACACATATCGAAACACTACATGTCAAAGATTCCATATCGCCCAAACAAACATAAAATGACTACTCCATATTTAATATCAAGACAAACATATTATAAATCATAAATTTAGAATACTTCATCAAAATATAATAGTAATGTTACCAACTTGTTGCAAAAATAAGCGTTTACAAGACTTGTAAATCCTAAATATAAATTCGCCTATAACCAAACCAAAGTAACAACCAAGGATTCTAATAGCAATCAATATACCCTATAACCTTCTGTGATGACCCAAATATCATCCCTGACTTCTGGAAATTAGCAACTCGATAATGGTATAATAACAGGGGTGTTTGGCAACGGGTTTTATGATGAGCATTCGATAATGGTCCTAAGAATTATGATAAAACAAGAAATTCGACACTTCTTTTTCATACATTTGAAGAAAAAGGAGTGTTAAATTTCTTGTTTTTGGTATAAGGGGAACATCAATGCAACTAGGGATTTCAATAAACCCTAATTTGGTTAAAGCAGCAAACAATCTTCAATCCGTGTTTAATTCTTTCTATATCATTCGTTTGTTGTTTGAGATCATGTTGATCAAATTTATGAAGAAAATGGGTTCCAAGTTTCTGTTTTGATAATTGGTTTTTTGGTAATCTGCTCATGATCTAATTCGGTAAAATTAGGGCTTCAAACCCTAATTTGGTAAAAGAATAAATTATGTGCTTCAAGGTTTACGACTTCAAGATTAAACTCAACACATTGTATGTAACACCCCCATTTTTACATATAGCAACAGAAGCTAATCTGGGGTATTACTTTAAGGTACAACAGTCATAATCATAGAAAACGAATAAAAAAGAGTCGCTTTTGAAAATTTAGTTATCATTCATTATTTCATCAGAGTTTTTACAAACGAAAGGTCCTAAAATCTGTAATACAAAGTTTGAATGATAACGGTTTTTCCATCTTCATGTCCTCGCTACTCCGTGCCATAAGTTGCTTAGTTACCTGAGATAAAACATGCTAAAAAGTCAACATAAAGGTTGAGTAAAATTCATAGGTTTAAGTAAAATAGTTTGAATGCAAGTGCGATATTAGGTTACGTTGTTTTACACCCGTTATTTGTAAAACAATTATTATTGCCATTAGCTCATGAATCCAAAGCCTTGGGATATGTTTGATATGTTATAGCCCCAACGGGTGCCTTTGCCAAAACACCTACAGTTATATTCTAATGATGTGCAATTGGTTACCGGTATGACAGGGTACACCAACGGGGAGTCCAACCTAAATAGATCTATTCACAACATTCATGCTCATCCTATAGAGTATTTAACGGTTCATGATATTGGGGACCTAAAGGCAAAGCAGTTACTTAGGCAATAATAAATCAGGATAGCATACAGAAATAATTGCATTCAGGTTTATAGCATGTATCCCCCTCGCGGGTTTATAAAACATTTGAAATATTGAAATGCGAGGCAATGAACTCACCTTAATAGTATAGGGAAATTTGATTGATAGCAAAGGTATAAGGAATGAAAGTAACGGCTTCGTCACACGCAACGTGGGGTAATATGTCAAGTCTTAGTATCATTGTTATGTTTCAAAATTTTCTAAAGTATATCATCATTGATTGAATTGTTATGGAGTATTGTATCACCGTTCGGGCCATCATAAGTCAGAGGTCATTCAATAAACGTTTGAGGAGCTAGGGCACTTTAAATCGTAAACCCAACAACTCTGTCAGAACGTAATACCAAGATGAAACCTCTTAATATGAAGCTCCGTAGTATTGTGATATGATATAATTAGTTTTAAGCATTTTGCTTGATAACTGGAAACGATAAGCACGTCAAGCGTTAATTAAAGTTATGTTTTATAAGGTTTTGAATACATTTTTATACTTTTTCAAAGTGTTACATTTTAGACCCCTGAGAATGAAAAATAGCAAAATATACCCTTAGAGTTTGCACTTTTACAAGTTTGGTCCTTCTAGTTTAAAAGATGTACAAAGTAAACCTTGAACTTTGGGAAGTGACATAATAGATCCTTATAGTTATAACTTTGATAAAATGAAATTTTTAGTCTTTTTAGTTATAAGTTTCTGAAAGTTATGATATATACCCTTTTGCATAAAAAATGTAACATTTTTAGTCCAAAATCCATAATAATGATATTTTTCAAATATGAAAAGTAATTTACAAGTTATAGCTTATTAATATAAGCTAAAATATAAAGATTTAAGGTAACAAAAGTTCAAAATAATGATTCGTTAAGCTAGAAATTGAAACGGGTCAAATTAGGGTTTTAAAATGAAAACGCACAGGTTTAAGCTCAAATTCTTTCAAAACTTAAAAAAGTACTTATTATAATGTTAGATAAGCTTATTAGAATAGATTATAACAATAGTTTACAAGTTTAGCTTATAGATTAAGTAAAAAACATGAAATTAGGGTTTTATGAGCTCGGGTTTGGTATCTCAAAAAGGTAAAACACATATGTTTTTGAGTTCAAAGCTTTATATAACGATTTAAGCAAGATCATATAACAATATAAGGGTATGAAAACAGAATGTACGCTTATGGAACCTGGTTTTGAGCTTATAGCTTAGAAGAAATGGGTCGAAATCAGGACTTTAGCTCGTTACGCTAGAATAAGACTCCCAGGTTCTTTTCTGATTTTATTTTGCTTCACATTCTCTTCTTGAGACTTATTAGGACCTATTAGGATCTTCTTTGAGCCAAGTATTGCTGCTATAAGGGTTATAGAGGAGGAAGTAGGGGAATGGTTAGAGGAAGAGATTTATGCCCCTATTTATAGTCGAATATGAGCTTGGGAGCGTGGCCAAGGAATACTTTGAGATCCTGGTGTGAAACATGTATGAGAGCTATAAGGTGATGAGTAGAAGCTATTTGTGTGTTGCAAGTTTAAAAACTAGCTTAGGATGTTGGCTTATTCTTGTGATGTTGCGGGCTAAAGGAGAGAAAAGAGAGATGATGTGGCTCTTCTTAAAGGCTAAAATGGACCTAGAAATTTAGGGAGAGGTGCTTTGTATAGAGCTTAGGGATGGAGGTGCTTGTTCATTTGAGGTGCTTGGTTGCTAGAATAAACTTTGGCATAATGGGTCTCTTTGAAAAGATTTGAGGGTCACAGGTACCATTAGGGATCGTTAGGACTTTTTGAGCTTGGATTTCAAGTATCATTGGATTGCTATAAGTGTGGATTAAATGTTTGGTAAAGTTTTTTTTAAGGGTTAATACTAAATTTGATAGGTGGTTTGGGTTTTAATAGCGCGCTGAAAATGATAGTAAACGGGTCAAAAAGTGTATATTAGGAACGTTTGGTTTTTTCTTGGATTTAATTCGCATACGTTTGATGTAAAGGATGGAATGATGATAGAGATGATTGATATTGTTGATAAATTAAGTTATTACTACTTATTTGAGTAATGGTTTTGGGTTTACAAAGGATAAAAATCAAGTAACGGGTTTTGGTTTGGTATTTTGCTCGGGTTTAGGGTTTTTGGGTTTTGAATTTTGGGTTTTGAGTGTAAAAATATGTATGAGAGTTATGAATAGTTAAATTAGGGTTTACTTTATTGTATATTGAGTGTATTAGATTGACCAAAGTGTGTGTTAAGAAACTAGAATGAAAACGGAGGTAAAACGGCTATTTTGGAGATCATGCTTAATGACTTGTATATTGTACTTTTAAGGACTTGTAGTTTGACTTGGAGGGAGTTTATATTTCAAATGAGATGTTATATTACTAGTGCATATGCTTTAGTAGCTTGTGCATTCACTTTAGATGTTAATATTTCATGAAATCATGGTTTAGAAGTATACGATAACGGTTTAAAGCCCGTTTTGATATAACTTTGCAAATGGTACATTATATGAGTAATGTTCTTTGTAAAAATGATATTATGATATTGACTTGACATGTTATGATGTTTTCTTGACATATATGAAGATAATATTGCCATAGGTAGGTTGCGTGAGCTCGTTAACTTTAGATATGCAAGTTACATTGCATATTGAGATATTGGTAATGCAAGTAATGTAATAAAGCGAAAAATTTCCCTGAAAAAGGTGGTTCATATATAATAAATAGATAGTAGATTGCATCTAACTTAATAGATGGATATTTACATTGATGAAAATTTGCGGGTTGTTATAGTCCCTCATCCTTACAGAAATCTCGTCTCGAGATTTAATTTGATGTTGAAGTGATGTTTGAAAACAGATGAGGATATTTGGCACGAATTTCGTCTTCGCTTTCCCATGTAAATTCTGGTCCTCTTTTAGAGTTCCATCGTACTTTGACTATAGGAATGCGACTTCATTTTAGTTGCTTGAATTCATGATCCATAATTTCTACTGGTTCTTCTACAAAGTTGAGTTTGTCGTTGAGTTGAAGTTCTTTCATTGGAATGATGAGAGATTCATAGGATAAGCATTTCTTGAGGTTAGAAACATGGAAAGTATTATGGATATTACTAAGCTCTTCAGGAAGCTCTATTTTGTATGCCACTGGGCCAATTCGTTCAAGGATTTTAAATGGTCCAATGTATCGGGGATTAAGCTTTCCTCATTTTCCAAATCGAAAGATACCTTTACGAGGTGATACTTTTAACATAACACGATCACCAAATTGAAATTCTAAAGGCTTTCGCCGTACATTAGCGTAACTTCTTTACCGATCTCTTGCAGCTTGCAAGCATTGACGAATTTGCATGATCTTTTTAGTAGTTTCATGAATTATTTTTGGTCCCGTGAGTTGAACATCTCCAACTTCGGCCCAGCAAACAGGTGATCTAAACTTTTGACCATAAAGTGCTTCGAATGGTGCTGCCTTGATACTGGCATGATAACTGTTATTGTAGGAGAATTCTATCAATGGTAAGTGTTTATCCAATCATTTCCCCAAATCTATGAA
>BQNB010118824.1:0-20922 GCA_026074375.1 Tanacetum coccineum
CGTGAAAATAAATCTCTAAGCATTCTCGAATAATCAAAATTATGTTTTTCAGATAGTGTAAATTTTGATCTTCTAATAGCTTTTCTATTTATCATAGTATCTGGTATAAAACCTGATTCATCTTCATTATTACAAATAATAGTAACATCTTCTTCTTTAAACATTGGTAATTCTGCCATTTTATTTATTAATAAATAATTCGAGTTTAAAGTTATAAGTTATACCTTTATTCCTGATGATTGATTAATTGATTCTGTAGTACTCCGGCTTTTTTTCCTTGCTTATTCATAACTTTGATAATCGTTGACACAGCTCTTCTAATCGTTGATGTAGCTTTGTTGATAAACACGTGATCATGCTTGTACCCAGATTAATTCTCAAACTAATCGTATGATCAAAAGGGAGCATAGTGAATTTTGGAATTAATTCTCAAGGAATCTTTGAATTATTATTGTGGGGTTGCGGTGGTTGATGATTTTGAATTATAATTCTAATTCGAACGTGTTTATTATGAATTTGTGAATTGATTCTATGGTTGTTGGTGGCTGGTACTGATGGTTGGTACTGAATGGATAGGTTATCTGCTATTCAGAAACGAATTAACGTTTCAATAGATTTTTATCTGCTATTCAGAATTGAAACAATTCAACAGATTTTCAAAGAAAGAGTTTTCTTAACTCAAACTTTATTGGTGATTAATACACTCAAATATTTCACACTTTATTACTGAGGTCTTATGCCTCTATTTATAATACAATAAAGTAGATGCTATAGTGGCATCTACAGCAACGAACAGGACGCGGAAATGCAGCTCTGATACTTGGATTTTTAGCGGAAATTGACGCCAAAAAACTAACGCAAACGACACCCGTGATCATGCTTGTACCCAGATTAATTCTCGAACTAATCGTCTGATCAAAAGGGCACATAGTGAATTTTGGAATTAATTCTCAAGGAATCTTTGAATTATTATGGTGGGGTTGCGGTGGTTGATGATTTTGAATTGTAATTCTAATTTGAACGTGTTTATTATGAATTTGTGAATTGATTCTATGGTTTTTGGGGGCTGGTACTGATGGTTGGTACTGAATGGATAGGTTATCAGCTATTCAGAAACGAATTAATGTTTCAACAGATTTTTATCTGTTATTCAGAATCGAAACGATTCAACATATTTTCAAAGAAAGAGTTTTCTTAACTCAAACTTGACAGGTGATTAACACACTCAAATATTTCACACTTTATTACTGAGGTCTTATGCCTCTATTTATAATACAATAAAGTAGATGCTATAGTGGCATCTACATCAACGAACCTACTAGATGACCGACACGGGTCACTCCATTATTATTTATTTACGTCATTGCTTACGCTAAACACTACCTAACACACTATGACCCACAAGGCCTACAGACCTTACATTATTTTTTACATTATTGCTAAAATACAAACACACCTTCCCACGTTAAAAAGGTAATGCTACTGATTGAAAACGCGTGTCATTAATAATTCTTGTTTCTTGAACTTTCTTCTTTTTGTCTTCATTTGTGCTTGTCTGTTAGCCTTCCGTCATTGGTATGTTGATTCCTTCGGAACAGTATTGACAATGGTGTCTTGGAGTTCTTGATAGATACACGCATAGCAACTGTTTGAGGTCTTCTGGTAACGGTGGTAATAGTCCTGAAAGAGTTTCAAACTGGTCTTCAAAATCTGCTAATGCCTTTATTTGAACTTCATTGATTTTTTCTTGGAAATGTGAATAGATTAGGAAATTCTTTGAATAGTAATTGATTCTCACTTTGTCCATTCATCCTGGTCCTGATCCAATCTTTGATGATCCTGTATATACTTTAAAAAGAGATAATGCTAGATCATCAAGTGTTGGTGTTGTGGGTGCCATGTTGACGTCCTTCGATGGGTAATCTTGGTTGCTTACTCCTAGCTGTGCTATTGTGATTGATGGTAATACGAGTTTTCTTTCTCTATTGAATATTGGGAAGCTTGAATGCATCTTTAGATACAATTCTCGTCCTTTTACAAAGTGATCATTGTAAACTTTGATGGCGTTTTGTACTTTTGGTGGAAATTCCTGTAATTCTTTTGGATTGTTGCCGTGGAAATATAATGAATCTATTAGTCCATGAATGAAATAATCATAGACATCTTTTGGTGATGCTTGTGGAAAGAATACTGCCTTTGGTCTGGTTTCTCTTCTTTTTGGGTAGAACATCATCGTTGTGTGTACATCGTTATAACTGATAAGACTATCCCATAGCCTTTGAAAATTTTCAACTGATGGTCTTCTCATTTCTTCTCTTTCGCTTGTAGTGGGGACATTCTTCATTCTGTTGATTGCATTTAATTTTGCTGTCTGACTCTGCAAATGTTGATTTAGAGAGACAAACTGTTGCGACTTCTGGATTTCTTCTGTTGTGATTGTTTTGTATGATTCTCCGAGGGCTTTTTCTGCTGCTTCCTTTGTGAGGTAGCTTTTGTGTGAGACGCTTTTTCCAATTATGTGAGTACTGGCGATTGCCCAGTCATTGTAGATGCCTCTGAATGGTCCGTTAAAGATGACGTACCATTTTTGTTTTCCGTGACTTGAATTCTGAAGTATTTTTTCAATGTCTTCTTCTCTTTTCATAAACTCTTTTTCTCCAGGTGATGGTGAGGATGACTGTTGAGTTTTTGAGGTTGATGTTACGGGTTCTGGCTGTTTTTGTGTATTGGTTGATGTTTCTATGGGTTCTGAAGTTGTTTCAAGGTTTTGGGTTAAGCTTTGCAATAGATTGCATAGCTCTTTTTCTTCTTTTTCAATGGAGATTGCTTGTTCTTTGAGGGAGGTTATTTGTTCTTTGAGAGAGGCAAGTTGTTCTCTCTTTTGTTGCAGTTGAGATTGAACTGTTTTGATTATTGCTTCCATTCTCGAGTGAGGGTGTCAGCAATGGTGTTGTTGTCGGTTTTGATGTATTTGATGTATGGATGGAATTGGTGTAACTGGAGTTGCCAACGAATAAGTCGACCCCTGCAATAGTCCTCTTGTAATTTGTATTTCCAAAAACCTGTTACATACTTTGAATCGGTTCGTAATTCAAACCTTGTTTCCAATAGATCAATTTTCCATTTTTTCAGAGTTCTTAAACACGCAAGTGTTTCTTTTTCATGAGTACTATAGTTTTTCTCAGCTTGTGAGAATGTTCCTGAAATATATTTGCATAATTTTGCATCGTACTTTTCTGTTTTTAAAACAGAATTTTGTTCATTACTCAAAAGAGCTAGTTCTGATGATTGAGATTGAGGAATTTGATTTCCATCAATATCTAGTTCTTTTTCAAGAAATAATAAAGAATCAATCGGTTTCATAATAAGGTCCACCGAAATCATAATCAAAATGATCATTATCATTATAATAGACATCTGACTCTTCTGAATCGTATTTGTAATATTCTTCTATTTTCTTATTATATTCTAAAAATTGTTTTTTAATTCTTCTTTATTAGTGGAATTTAAATTGCTTTCATTTAGATATTCAGCAATTTTTATTCTTGATATCATATAAGCTAATGAGTTTCTAATTTTTTTTGAAAATAATGGGAAGAAAATGAATCGAAGTGAACTAACTTCATCATCTTCTTTTTTGAGCTTAATAGCTAGCTTAGTTATTTTTTCATAATATTCAAATAATATTTTAAAACCCAAATATGAATTATCCGTTTTAAATTCTAATTTTGATTCAAAATTTTCCATTGTGTCAAATAATAATTCTTCATTTTAAAATATTTTTCTTATTTTTAAGATGTGTCACTTGAATAGTCACTAGAATTTGTGTATGCATATATCTCAATATCGGAATAGATATCTGAATCTTCAAGAGGTTCATACCCTAAGTTATATGCTACTTTTAATTCTTCTGTTTCTTTTTTTTCTCTCTTCTTTGCACAAGTAGTCGCATAATGACCTACTTCGTGCATTAACCAACATTTACAATTTTTCTTTTTAGATGGACAATACTTCGAATTGTCTTGGTTATTGTATTTTTGACGATGTTGTTTTCTATTTCTAAAATATTTTTGTTGAGAATTCTTGTAAGATTGTTTATACTTTGAATTATATAATTTTCTTTTCCATACTTTCTTTCGCTTTTTGTATTTTTTTCTGAGAACATCCATAGTTACCAACTTTGTCAGATTGCATTTCACAACAAAGTTTAACTTGTGCTTCTTTTTAGCTGTTTCTTGTAAACATTCTTGTCTTATCCAAGCTTTTAATGTGGTAATCCGTGCTCCTAAAGTATCTTGTATTCTGGTTCCGTCTTGTAATAATCCGTTATACATATCTTTTATTTTTGTTGATACAGATTCAGGAAGTTTATTAAAAAACATTTCTAAGGCTGCTTTTTGTCTTGTGGGATCTAACTTATAATATTGGTCAGAGAATTCACATATAAATGGATCTAGATAACACATGTTACATATTTTAAGATTTATTAATCTCCAATATGCGTGTTCTCTAAATGCTTCATTTGACGCTTCTACTCCTGGAATTCTGCCAGTAAATTCTTGTACTATACGTGCTACAACATTTTTAAAAGTTGTCATAGCATCAGTTGTTGCTATTCTTGATAATTCTAATTCGTCTAAAGATTCTATAAATCTATAGACATTTCCTGATGTTTTATGAATTATAAAGTTGAGTAAATCTCTGGGGTGTAATACTCGTAATTCTTCGGTTAATTGTATTTGAGCACTTAACCTATTACTCCAATCTTGAATTATTTCATCCATGTCTGTTTCACAATCGAGATTTAAAATGTCATTATCCATTCTTGTTATTGGTATTTTTGGTATGTATTGAGGGGGTATTTGTTCCCATTTGTTCTTCTTAGTTCTAATTTTTCCTTGCTGGTATAAATATCTTTCTGTTTGTGTTGGTGGTTTATAATCAAACTCTCTTTGTAAGTCTTCATCTACATATGATTTTTTTCGTTTTTGTGCAAAATTATACTCTGTATAAGGGTTTTCATATGGATTTTCATCTGAACTATAATCGAAAATAATATCTGCGTCTTCATCATTCGCTTCAGATGGTATATCTAATGATGCCATTAATTTAGTGAGTGTTTCGACTTGTTCTTCAAGATTTTCCATTATGTTAGCCTTAATGGTGGAACAATTTTTAGACGAGGTTTATTTAATAATGATTCTTTTATTCTGGTGATAGTAGTGTCCTTGTCCGGTTCTTGTATATCAATTATTTCTGATAATTTTTTGACTAGATCCGTTGTATTTCGATTGTGTTCATTTGTTGTATTTTGATGGGCTATATTTTCGAGTATGTTTGTTAATACTTCTATCTTTTTAAATAATGTTTGTATATCATTCAATTTTTCTTGTGTTGATGTCGATAATTCAGGTAATTGTCTTAATATAAGAAAACTTAATATTTCAATGATATTATTAAGTGTTGAATTTAATATATTTATTTTTTCACCAAGAGCATTATCTTTTTCTGTTATATTAATACCATAAGACGTTCCATCTGGTAAGTTTTGAGGTATTTTGAATATTGTTTGATTAAATGGTAAAAATGGTTCAGTTGTCGTGATATCTTTATTGTCTTCAATTTTTATTTGTGGATTCGTACGAGCCTTTAATATATATTCCATCTATTTACTTTTTTGAAAAAATCTTTTTGTTTTCTCTAAATCCATATAGATTTGTTGTTCCTATATTTTCTTTTGAAACCTTTTTCTATTTATATTATTGTAATAGTTGAGTCCTTTATTATCATTGCTATTAATTTTATTAGTTATAGCTATATATAATTGTTCAAGTTCTTCTTTATTATAGTGATTTGGATTAATATATTCTAATCGATAGACTGATGTGTCTTCATTAATAATTTGTAGTGGTAGTTCTAGATTATCTTTTAGTATTTTGCTCATATTCTTAGACTTATGGATCGTATCATTTCTTTCATTTCTTTGATATTTTCTAGTTCTTCTTTATCACTTTGAGTATTAGAGGATTCTCCTCTTGTTACTGAAATTGGTTTTTCAATTTGTGGTATCCATACTGATGGTATATCAGATGTGGACTTTCTACCTCTTTCAATATATTTATTTCTTGAAAATAGATTTGGTGTTTCAAGACTAAGTAGTGGTTCGAAAAGTTTATCAATATAAATTCTATCATCGCTTTAAAAGTGATACTGTGATGTGAGTTAGTGAGAGCATAGTTTATTTGATACGTTACTGTAAAAGGATGATTTCCTTTATACATAAACGTTCTTCTTAATAATTCATATCTTATAGTAATACTTTTATTTAAATCTTTATCTTTTAGACTTAATCCCATTTGTATGTTAACGTCAAATTTAATTTTCCTTCAGCTAAGTTTCCTTTGCGAGAAGCAATAATACTTTCTTCTTTATCAATTATTCTATCGTCTCTTAATTCTAATTTAATAGGTGTATTACATCATATGAACGTACTTTTTAATATTACTTGTATAGTTGATATATGTATATATGCTATTTTACTTCTATCTTTTTAATTCATTTCTTTAATTCGATCATTTATTTATCGTTTATCAATTATTGGTATAATAATATCACCTTTAGTTTGTTTAATAGGAACTGGTTCTTCTCCAATAATTTTTCCGAAATAAATTATATTTTTCGTGAAAATAAATCTCTAAGCGTTCTCGAATAATCAAAATTATGTTTTTTAGATGGTGTAAAATTTGATCTTCTAATAGCTTTTCTATTTATCATAGTATCTGATATAAAACCTGATTCATCTTCATTGTTACAAATAATAGAAACATCTTCTTCTTTAAACCTTGGTAATTCTGCCATTTTATTTATTAATAAATAATTCGAGTTTAAAGTTATAAGTTATACCTTTATTCCTGATGACTGATTAATTGATTCTGTAGTACTCCGGTTCCTTTTTCTTGATTTCATAACTTTGATAATCGTTGACACAGCTTTTCTTTTCGTTGTGATGTTAGCTTTGTTTAATCGTCGGACGGCAGCTCTGATACCAGGATTTTTTCGCGGAAAATGCAGCTCTGATACCTGTTTTTTTGTTAAGCGGAAATCGGGACAAAAAAAACGGCTCGCGAATGATACCCGTGATCATGCTTGTACCCAGATTAATTCTCGAGCTAAACTTATGATGCATAGTGATTTTTTGGAATTAATTCTTGAAGAATCTTTGAATTATTATGGTGGGGTTGTAGTGGTTGGATGATTTTGATGAATTGCAATTGAAATTCAAACGTGTTTTATTGCAAATTGTAAATTGATTATTTGATTGTTGGTGGATGGTACTGATGGTTGGTAATGAATAGATCGGTAATCTGCTATTCAGAAACTAATTAACGTTTCAACAGATTTTTTATTTGCTATTCAGAATCGAAACGATTCAACAGATAGAAAGAAAGAGTTTTCTCAACTCAAACTCAAAAGGTGGTTAACACACTCAAATATTTCACAAATATTTCACACTTCATTACTGAGGTCTTATGCCTCTATTTATAATACAATAAAGTAGATGCTATAGTGGCATATACAACAACGAACCTACTAGATGACCGACACGGGTCACTCTATTATTATTTATTTACGTCATTGCTTACGTTAAACACTACCTAACACACTATGGCCCATATGGCTTATAGACCTTACATTATTTTTTTACATTATTGCTAATTCGAACATGTTTATTACGCGGATTTTTACCTCGTATCAGAAATGCAGTTCTAATCATCAATAATTCTTGTGTCTTGAACTTTCTTCTTTTTGTCTTCATTCATCTTTGTCTTTTATTCCTGTTAGCCTTCCGTCATTGGTATGTTGACTCCTCCGTCACAGTACTGACAATGGTGTCTTGGAGTTCTTGATAGATGTCCGCATAGTAACTGCTTGAGGTCTTCTGGTAATGGCGCTAATAGTCCTGAGAAATTTTCAAATTGATCTTCAAAATCTGCTAATGCCTTCATTTGCACTTCATTGATTTTTTCTTGGAAATGTGAATAGATTAAGAAATTCTTTGAGTAGTAATTAATTCTGACTTTTTCTGTTCGTCCTGGTCCTGATCCTATTTTTGATGATCCTGTATACACTTTGAAAAGAGATAATGCTAGATCATCAAGTGTTGGTGTAATGGGTTCCATATTGACGTCCTTTGATGGGTATTCTTGGTTGCTCACTCCTAGCTGTGCTATCGTGATTGATGGTACTACGAGCTTTCTTTCTCTGTTGAATATTGGTAAACTGGAATGCATCTTCAGATACACTTCTCGTCCTTTTGCAAAGAGATCGTTGTAGACTTTGATGGTATTCTGAACCTTTGGTGGAAATTCTTGTAATTCTCTTGGATTGCTGCCGTGGAAATATAATGAATCTACTAGTCCATGGATGAATAGCGTAGACATCCCTGATGACGCTTGTGGGAATAGAATACTGCTTTGGGTCCGGTATTACTGTCTCTTTTCTTTGGGTAGAACATCATCGTCGTGTGTACATCGTTATAACTGATAAGACTATCCCATAGCCTTTGAAATTTTTCAACTAATGGTCTTCTCATTTCTTCTCTTTCGCTTGTAGTGGGGACACTATCATCTTGTGATTGACGATTTTAATTTTGCTGTCTGACTCTGCAAATGTTGATTTAGAGAGACAAACTGTTGCGACTTCTGGACTTCTTCGGTTGTGACTGTTTTGTATGATTCTCCAAGGGCTTTTTCTGCTGCTTCTTTTGTGAGATAACTTTTGTGTGAAACACTTTTTCCAATTATGTGAGTACTGGCGATTGCCCAATCATTGTAGATACCTCTGAATGGTCCGTTAAAGATGACGTACCATTTTTGCTTTCCGTGACTTGAGTTCTGAAGTATTTTTTCAATGTCCCCCCACCCCCCCCCCCCCCCCCCCCCACCCCCCCCCCCCCCCCCCCCCCCCTCTTTCTTCTCTTTTCATAAACTCTTTTTCTCCAGGTGATGGTGAGGATGACTGCTGGGTTTTTGATGTTGATGTTACGGATTCTGGTTGTTTTTGTGTATTGGTTGATATTTCAATGGGTTCTGAAACTGTTTCAAGGTTTTGGGTTAAGCTTTGCAATAGATTGCATAGCTCTTTTTCTTCTTTTTCAATGGAAATTGCTTGTTCTTTGAGGGAGGTTATTTTTTCTTTGAGAGGCAAAGTTGTTCTCTTTTTTGTTGTAGTTGAGAATCGAAACTGTTTTTGATTATTGCTTCCATTCTCTGAGTGAGGGGTATGTGTCAGCAATAGGTGTTGTTATCGGTTTTGATGTTATTTGTGTATGGATGAAATGGTGTATGGTAAGCTGAATTGCCAAACGAATAAGTCGACCCCTACAATAGTCCTCTTGTAATTTATATTTCCAAAAACCTGTTACATACTTTGAATCGGTTCGTAATTCAAACCTTGTTTCCAATGGATCAATTTTCCATTTTTCAGAGTACTTAAAACACGCGCAGTGTTTCTTTATTCATGAGTACTATAGTTTTTTCAGCTTGTTGAGAATGTTCCTGAAAAATTATTTGATAATTTTGCATTGTACTTTTCTGTTTTTAAAACAGAATTTTGCTCATTGTTTAAAAGAGCTAGTTCCGGTGGTTGAGATTGAGGAATTTGATTTCCATCAATATCTAGTTCTTTTTCAAGAAATAATAAAGAATCAATCGGTTTCATAATAAGGTCCACCAAAATCATAATCAAAATGATCCAATTATCATTGTTATTAGCATTGAACTTATTCTGAAATCGGATTTGTAATATTCTTCCATTTTCTTATTATATTCTAAAAACTGCTTTTTTAATTCTTCTTTATTAGTGAAATTTAAATTGCATTCAATTAGATATTCGGCAATTTTTATTCTTGATATCATATAAGCTAATGGATTTCTTATTTCTTCTAAAAATAATGGTAAGAAAATAAATCGAAGTGATCTAACTTCATCATCTTCTTGTTTGAGCTTGATAGCTAACTTAGTTCTTTTTTCATAATATTCAAATAATATTTTAAAAACTAAATATGAATTATCTGTTTCAAATTCTAATTTTGACTCAAAATTTTCCATTGTGTCAAAAGATAATTCTTTGTTTCAAAATGTTTTTCTTATTTTTATTCGTGGTTAGATGATGTGTCACTTGAATAATCACTAGAATTTGTGTATGCATATATTTCAATATCGGAATCGATATCTGAATCCTCAAGAGGTTCATATCCTAAGTCATATGCTATTTTTAATACTTCTGTTTCTTTCTTCTCTCCCTTCTTTGGACAAGTATTCGCATAATGACCTACTTCATGACATAACCAACATCTACAATTTTTCTTTTTAGATGGACAATACTTTGAATTGTCTTGATTATTATATTTTTGACGATGTTGTTTTCTGTTTCTAAAGTAATTTTGTTGAGAATTCTTTTTGTAAGGACTTGTTATCTTTGGAGTTGTATAGTTTCTCTTTCATACTTTCTTTCGTTTTTTGTCATTTTTTTCTGGGGGAACTTCCATAAGTTACCAACTTTGTCGGTTTGTATTTCACAAACTAAGTTTAACTCTGTGCTTTCTTTTCTTAGCCGTTTCTTGTAAACATTCTTGTCTCCAATCCAGCTTTTAACGTGGTAATTCGTGCTCCCTAAAGTTATCCTTATTCTGGTTCATCTTGTTAAATTCCGTTATCATATCTTTTATTTTGTTGATACAGATTAGGCAGTTTATTCAATAAACCAGTTATAAGGCTTTGTTTTTTGTCTTGTGGGATCTAACTTATAATATTGGTCAGAGGAATTCACATATTCAAATGATCTAAATAACAATTGATAATACATATTTGAAGATTTATTAATCTCCAATTTGCATGTTCTACTAAATGCCTTATTTGTTGCTTGCTATCCTGGAATTCTACTAGTAAACTCTTTGTACTATTCTGTGCTACATCATTTTTAAAAAGTTGTCATAGCATTCAGTTGATGCTATTCTTGTGTTAGTTCGAAGTCGTCCCTAAAGATTCTATAAATCTATAAACATTTCCTAATGTTCTATGAATTATGAAATTGAGTAAATCTCTAGGGTTTAATACTCGTAATTCTTCGGTCAATTGTATTTGAGGCACTTAGCTATATTCCATCTTGAATCATTTCATCTTGTCTGTTCACAATCAGATTTAAAATGTCATAATCCATTCTTGTTATTGGTATTATTGGTATGTATTGGGGAGCGGGTATTTGTTACCATTTTGTTATTCTTAGTTCTAATTCTTTCCTTGCTGATATATCTATCTTTCTGTTGGTGTTGGTGGTTTTATAATCAACTCTCTTTGTAAATCTTCGTCTACATAAGATTTTTTACGTTTTTGTGCAAAATTATATTCTGTGTAAGGGTTTTCATATGGATTTTCATCTAAACTATAATCAAAAATAATATCTGCATCTTCATCATTCGCCTCAGATGGTATATCTAATGATGCCATTAATTTAGGGAGTGTTTCGACCTGTTCTTCAAGGTTTTCCATTATGTTAGCCTTAATGGAGGAACAATTTTTAGACGAGGTTTATCTAATAATGATTCTTTTATTTTGGTGATAGTAGTGGTTGGTCCCTAATCCGGTTCTTGTTATATCATTATTTCTGATAATTTTGTGACTCTAAATCCATTGTGATTTGATTGTGTTCATTTGTTGTTATTTTGAGGGCTATATTTTCGAGTTGTCTGTTCAATACTTACTATTTTTTAGATAATGTTGGTGTTTCTTTCAATTTTTCTTGTGTTGACGTCGATATAATTCAGGTGTTATTGTCTTATTATAAGAAATCTTAATAGTTCACAATAATATTTTTAAGTGTTGAATTTAACATATTTATTTTTTCACCAAGAGCATTATCTTTTTCTGTTATATTAATACCATAAGATGTTCCATCTGGTAAGTTTTGAGGTATTTTGAAATTTTGTTTTGATTAAATGTAAAATATGGGTGCACGTTGTTGTGACTTTCTTTTTGGATCTGGCTTAGGGGGGATTGTGATTTGTTTGAGCCTTTAAATTTATATTCCATCTATTTATTTTTTTGATTGAGTCAAAAATCTTTTTGTTTTTTGTAAATCCATTATAGATTTGTTGTTCCCATAATTTCTTTTGAAATATTTTCTATTTATTTATATTATTGTAATAATCGAGCCCTTTATTATCATTGCTATTAATTTTATTAGTTATAGCTATATAGAATTGTTCAAGTTCTTCTTTATTATAATGATTTGGATTAATCTATTCTAATTGATAGACTGATGTGTCTGCATTAATAATTCGTAGTGGTAATTCTAGATCATATTTTTGTATTTTGTTCATATTCTTAAACTTATGGATCTCTCATTCTTTACTTTTTGATATTTTCTAGTTCTTCTTTATTACTTTGAGTGTTAGAGGATTGTCCTGTTGTTACTGAAATTGGTTTTTCAATTTGTGGTATCCATACTGATGGTATATCAAATGTGAACTTTCTACCTCTTTCAATATATTTATTTCCTGAAAATAGATTTGGTGTTTCAAGACTAAGTAGTGGTTCGAACAGTTTATCAATATAAATTCTATCATCTGTTTTAAAAGTGATACTGTGATGTGAGTTTAGTCGAGGAGCATAATTTATTTGATATGTTACTGTAACAAGGGATATGATTTCCTTTATACATATAACATTCTTCTTAATAATTCCATATATTATAGTATTATTTTATTAAATCTTTATCTCTTAAACTTAATCCCATTTGTATTGTTATCATCAAATTTTAATTTTTTCCTTCAGCTAAGTTTCCTTTGCCAGAAGCAATAATACTTTCTTCTTTATCAATTATTCTATCGTCTCTTAATTCTAATTTAATAGGTGTATTACATCCTATAAACGTACTTTTTAATATTACTTGTATGGTTGATATATGTATATATGCTATTTTACTTTGATCTTTTTCATTCATTTGTTTAATTCGATCACTTATTTGTCGTTTGTTAATTATTGGTATAATAATATCACCTTTAGTTTGTTCAATAGGAACTGGTTCTTCTCCAATAATTTTTCCAAAATAAATTATATTTTTACGTGAAAATAAATCTCTAAATGTTCTTGTATAGTCAAAATTATGTTTTTCAGATAGTGTAAAATTTGATCTTCTAATAGCTTTTCTATTTATCATAGTATCTGACAAAAAACCTGATTCATCTTCATTATTACAAATAATAGAAACATCTTCTTCTTTTAACATTGGTAATTCTGTCATTTTGTTTATTAATAAATGATTTGAGTTTAAAGTTATAAGTTATACCTTTATTCCTGATGGCTGATTAGATGATTCTGTAGTACTTCGTTGATCGTGGATGCAACTCCGTTGATCGTGTACGCAACTCCGTTATGTTTGTACGCAACTCCGTTTGATCGGTAGCAGTCCGCTTGATCGTGTACGCAGCTCTGATACCAGGATTTTTACGCGGAAATCGACAGCAAAAAACTGCTGCAAATGATACCCGTGCTCATGCTTGTACCCAGATTAATTCTTGAAATAAACGTATGATGCATAGTGAATTTCTTGAATTAATTCTTGAAGAATCTTTTGATTATTGGTGGTAGGGTCGCGGTGGTTGAATGTTTTTGATGAATTGAATTGTAATTCAATTCGAACGTGTTTATTTCAATTTGATTCTTTGATTGTTGGTTGTTGGTAGTGTATGGAGTGGTGATCGGCTTGTCAGAAATGTATAACGCAATATTAACGTGTCTCAACAGTTGGAGTGCGTCTGCTATCAGTTGCGATACGACATTCAACAGTTGAAAGATTAGTGTGATATTGTGTTTGCAATTCTCTAGGGAGTTGAACACCTGTATAAATGGCTAACTTGATGAGGGTGGCTGAGGCAGCGTGTGAGTTTATCATGTTAGTGACGGACGTGTGTGGCTAGCAGAAGAATTTGGGTCGAGGGGTAGGCCCGTATTCAGGGGCTACGAACATGAGTCGGTGGGTGTGGTCGGCTGGGCGGACAGCGGTCTATCTAATCAGTTCACTAGTGGGACCCTTGTGGAGTACAGTAAGGAATGGTGGGGGGGTATGCGCGTCGCGCGAGCGAGAGCGAGCGATCGCGTGCGCGAGCGCGCGCCCACCCAAAGACCGCGCCCGCGACACGCCGAACGCTGGCGCGCGCCGCTCCACGCCCACCGAGCACCGCGAGCGCGGCGCGAGTGCGAGAGCGCTCTAGCGAGAACGAGAGTCGAAAGGCACAGCGATGCGAGAGCTGAGCGAGAGAGCAGACGCGTCGCGAGCGCGGCAGGAACGCCGACGGCAGACATAGAGCGCGCCAGACACACACAGTACCGCCTCGGTGAGAACAGATCCAGAGCTATCGAGAAGCGAGAACCTCCGAGAGTAGCGAGCACGACGCGAGCAGCCCGCGCGCGAGCGCCCGCCCAGCGCGACCCGCCATGGATGACCCACCTCCCCCCCTTCTGCGCGCGTCGCTCGAGCTCTCTTATATATATATCTTTCTCTCTCCCCTTCCCCCTCTCTTTCTCTATTCTATCTCTCTCCCTCTCCTCTCTCCCTCCCCACCTCACCACTCCCTCCCACCTCCTCCCTCTCCCCTTATCCCTCTCTCTCTCTCTCTCTCTCTCTCTCTCTCTCTCTCTCTCTCTCTCTCTCTCTCTCTCTCTCTCTCTCTCTCTCTTCTCTATCTCCCTCTCCTTTTCCCTCCCTCTCTCCCTTGCCCTTCTCTCCCTCCCTTTTCCTCTCTCTCTCCTATCCTCTCCTCTCTCCCCTTTCCCCCCTTCTCTCTCTTCTCTCTTCTTCCCTCTCTCTCTCTCTCTCTTTCTTTCTCTCTCTCTTTTTAATTGCTTAACTTATGTAAATTAGTGTGTTAAAGTTTGTGGTGTTTGTTTTTCTGTTAGTCGACTCCTATTTGTGATTTACATTGTTTCTGTGTGTGATAAAGATTGTGTTTTTTGTTTAATTTGTTGTTTCTAGAGTTAATTAAATTGGTTAATGGTTTAAATGGTTGCTAAATGTGTTTCCGTTTGTGTATGTGGGTATTTGGGAATGCTGACTTTGGTGATAAGTTGAAAGAAAAGTCATTGTATCCATTGTCATGAGTTTTGTAGAAGTTGTGTATTCGCTGTGGTCGTACGATGTATACACCTGTAGAGTTTGGCACAAAAATGCATACATTTGAGATTATTCGCGATTTGGCAGGGAAACTTGCTAATTTAGCAGCCATGGTGGGTTAATCCTTTTTTTGTTTACATTGTTGTTACTGTTAATGGTGTGGAGTGGTTTATGGGTTATAAAGATCAATTTTTATGTTGGCTTTAATCTGATAAAAGCTACTTTGGTTGGTAACGTTATTGTTGTTTTCATGTTATACCCTCGTGAGCTGAAAAATAAGCTAATACAAAAATGAGTTAACCTGTCACTTAATGCTTGATGAAAATTATAAAAATGAAAATACATTAAAAAACCAATCAATTCATATATTTTGCATCAAGTATAACATAACACAACAAAAAAATTTAAGGTCAAAGTTCGTAAAAAGGGACCGAAAAGGTCAATAGGGGACAATAATTTTGGGACGGAGGGAGTACTTTGGTTGGTAACTTTATTGTTGTTTTCATGTTATACCCTTATGAGCTAAAAAATAAGCTAATACAAAAATGAGTTAACCTGTAGCTATAATGTGCGTAAAAGCCACATATAGTTTGTTCTCGCAGAATGTATAGAGTCGAAGTTATCCGCATCTTGGCGGGGCAAGTTATTAGATTTTCAGCCATGGCGGGTTAACCCTTTTTTACCCGCAGATTCATAGCTCGTTCCTTATATTTTGTTCTCATACGTCTTTGATGCCGCTAGTCCTTTCGTTGTCACCATTTGTGGCTTGTGACGTGGGTGGCAGGTGGTCGACGACGATCAGCTTAGACTGGTTGTGGGTTTGTTATACCTATTGTGTTGTTCACTCGAAGGATTGGTGTAGTACTAGATTTTGTTGCATATGTGGTTCGCCTTTCACATATAGTTGTTCTCTTTTTCGTGTCACTGCCCTTATTAAGGCAACTACGAGAGTCACTGGCATTAATGCCATACTTCACCCATACCCACATCTTGGCGAGGTAACCATACCCATATTGTGTTTGAAGCCATGGCGGGTGGTATGTGTTTCTTTCATCTTCGCATAATTGAGTCTCTTTTTCATTGTTTGCGTATAGTTGAATTTCTGTATGCCATTTGTGTTGGCTAGTGACACAAGAGACAAAAGAATCTTTGTGAGTGAATTACCGTTCACTTTGGGATAATATTAAGAAAATCGAGTGAACAATAACTTAATTAATAGATTTATTCACTCTTAGTTATATCATCTTTTTCATCGCATGTGTATGAATTATGTGCCCGTGACGGTTTCCCTCTCGCTGCCTAATATGGTTGCGTGTATCTCATTGATGTTTATTTTAGACCTATGTTTTCGTGACTCGAGAAATGAGTCTCGAAAATACTTTTCAGATAGGAAATGGGCACGGACAATGATTCTCTAAGCATGTGCCGTTATTGAGACATTGTTCTCGGTTCTCTGAATTTATATTCCTTAAGATCATAGTTTACCGCTGTGCGTATCCTAGCGAGGCAACCGTACCAGCGGTATCGTTGCATCCACAACATGCGGTTGGTATCTCTTTCGTAAAGCTTTTAAGTTTTATATGGCTATTAATATATTTAAACAAAAGCCAGTACGTTTGGGCCTTTTACTTTTTTTAAAGTACACGACTCCAGAGTTTGATTTTATTAATTTAACCTATCTTTGGATTTTTCTCATAGTTCACCTCACCTCCCATGCTCTCTAAAAACACACACAACCACAAATCTCTCTCTATAAATACATACCGCCACTTCAGGTAACCACACATAACACTTTTCACACTCAAGAACTTTAGAAAAAAAACATAAAATAAAGATTTTGAAAACCCATTATCAATTGCCTCATCTACTGAGAACTTGCGCTGATTCAAGAACCAGGTATGAAAAAAAATCAAAAAATTATGTTTTTTTTTCTTTTTGGTTTTTTGCAATTAAGATAATTTTATAAGGTGGTATTGATTGGTTTTTGCAATTGGAATTTGAGTGACAGGAATGAGATGGTGGTTTTGATGAGGACATGAGGTGTAGTGTGATTTGAGGTGCGGGTGATATGAAGCAACAAGATAGCCAAGAAACTCATTACGTGTTGCGGATGCAAAATACTATAGTTGGATAAGAAGTCAACGAGTGTTACCAGAATTTAAGAGCTTCGGTTTTCGGTTTATTTTTTGTTGTTGTTGTTGTTGTTGTTCTTGTTCTTGTTGTGTGGTTTCAAGTTTTTCAGGTTAAGTGAAACTGTGTCATGAAGATAGAAAGTGTGAATGCGTGTTGGAATAATTTGAAATGGATGTGATTTAAAGCAATATAAGTGATAATGTTTGTATTTGCGATGAAATACTATGATTGGATAAGCAGGTTTGTGAGTGTTTTGGTATTTTGATTATTAAAGAGGTAAAATAACCGGGATTGATAAGTAGCTTGGATTATTATAAGTTTGAGTCTATCGAAACACTTGAAATTACGTACGCGTTTTGAAATAAGAGGAAACAAATAATGCTATGTAGGTGATAGTGTTTGGATTTGCTTCTGCTGTAAAGAAAGATGATAAATGTACAGAAGTTAAATAAACATTTTTTGAGTGTATTGGATATTTTGTTTTAAAAAAGACTTAGGGGTGAAATAATATAATATTAGACAAGCGTTTTGAATAAGTAACTCGAAAAGTGCTTATATTAGTCTTAGTTTCAGCAGATGATCACCTTAATGATAAAACAGTTTCTCGAAATAATATTGCTCAGAACAACTTGATGTATGTTTTGGATTCACACATATGTTAGTAATGTTAACAAAAGTTCTACATAAAATCTGGAAATTAGTGAATGAATGTTGGATTTTTGGCATATATATATAAAATCTATATATTAACACGGACGGTTCAGGTTGGGTAAAGTGGTAAACGCTGGCATTTAAGAATTAAATGTGAAACAAACTGTAAATAACGTGATTTTAAGTTTGGGTTATCCGGGTTTTTTATTCAGATCGAGCGGGTCGACTTGGTTTGACGAGCTTCCTTTTTTAAACACCCCATCAAAGCTTCTATAGATTATTTGTATAAAGATAAAGTTGTTGGAGAGTAAGTGTCACACCTTGTCTAGGCGGAAAGCGAGGCGTGACGGAGAGGATCGTCATAACACATTGATATAAGAAAATAAAGAATTCACTAAATGAAAATCCAACACGAATATGTCATGATGACTCACGACACAAGTGGAGACTTGTATCGTGGATAGTCAACACCACGACAACATAGTCATACAGTCATAAAATCCCACAACCCGGGATAGACATTCAACAATCAACCATTCAACGAAAGTCATAGGCAAAATACAGATGCAAGACCCAAAAGGGGTTCCATCTTAGGTCACGTCAGGCTTGACAGGGAGAACTATCCTCCTTAAGCATTATCATTATTATCTCCTGAAAATAAATACTCGAAAACGTCAACATAAAGTTGATGACCTCATAGGTTTAAGTAAAAACCCATTTGTTGTGCATATAATACATGTAGGACAATAGTGAGTAAGATATGCATATACAAGCACTTAATGAAACCACACAATCGCAACAACTAAACCTCATGACTACAATCACACATAACTTGACCGGATTATATTCTCCCTTGGACAAGAACCACACAGAGACCCAAGGGAGGGGGTGTCAACCCAAATAGTACTATCAATACATCTTTCGACTCCAAACTGGAGTTGAACAGTTGTGCATAAATGAAACACACAAATTGAATCCACACAATAAGGCACATATTGCAATTGAAACGCACATCTTGTCCAAAATATAAAAAAAGTGTACACATCATAAAAGCATTAAAAATAGCATTTGAGTATCATTTTCCCCCAAGGAAAACATAATTAAAAAGGGGCTATGAAACTCACCTCAATCAAGTAGTATCAACGAAAATATTATGCAAGTTCAACGAAACATCAAGTCCTAACCGCGACCTAAATAAATAAGATGCCTTAGGTACGATATGAAACGTTCTATATGCATATGAGTTTTATAAAGTTTTATCACCCATATAGACTTGTAGTGAAGCTTCATAAAGCTTTACACGTGAAAAATACTTAGAAATAACAAGTAATACACTTTTACACCAAGGCAGAAAATA
Organism: Tanacetum coccineum; assembly: GCA_026074375.1. NCBI lineage: Eukaryota > Viridiplantae > Streptophyta > Magnoliopsida > Asterales > Asteraceae > Tanacetum > Tanacetum coccineum. Next base: position 19,313 of record BQNB010118824.1, read on the forward strand.
TAGTGAGCTGTTTGAAAAATGACCCGACTTCACACGAGCATATCTCACTCATACATAACCAATCGACTCGAAACGAACGCCCACACTTAGGTCTATGGCTTAACTTTACCAATTGTATGGCCTCTCTTCCATATTCAAAGTTTAAAGTATTCAAAAACCTGTTGCAAGACTCGAAGTCAGCTGCTCTAGCTGCTGGACAACTACTTTTGTAAAAATCGTTGAAAATGCTAAAAAATTCCATAATTTATAAATTGTACAGAAACCTTCCTAAAACATTATATTTTACTGTGGTGAAATGAAATTTACCAAAAGGGTTCTTTAAAGTGGTTAAAACAAGCTCACAAGTAGACCCATTTTCTAGATAGATTTAGGGTTTCTTACAACTAATGTTTAAACAACTTTCAACACTACAATTCTACAAAGGTGATATGAAATGATGCTTAATAAGTTAAATATATGTAAAATAAGTTAAATGAGATGCTTACAAGAATTGGTGATGATTAGGAGTTCAAAAACAACCCAAATACATTAGAAAACCCTAATTTTGAACACTAAAACCCTAGTTCTCGTAAAAACCTTTAAAGAAATTTTGGAACTCTTGCCTTGTACCCCTTTGAAGCTGCCAAAATTAATGAGATAAAGAGGAAGGATCTATGTGTTTTATGTGTAAAATGAACTAGTCAATGGTCTTCCTATATAGGGTATTTAAGGTATGTTCAAAGGGTGTTTTACATATCACAAGCACTTGTTAAACCAAGAAGAGAATGACATCTTGTGATCCTTTGTTGGGACGTAGGAAGGGAGAAAGGGACAAGAGAAAAGGTGTCTTGCATGCTTAGTAGACCTTTTGGTTAAACATTGGTTAGGGATTTTGGTGTTTCCAAACATGAAAGCAAGTATTGATTCATCATTTATGGGGGGAGGCGTTTTTTAAGGTGTATAAAGAGGAGGGAAAACATTTTTGAAGTGTATAATTACTAGTAGATATAATACCTCAAAGATGGTGGGGGTATTGAGTATGTTATGCATGCATGCATGTAATATAATGCATGTTTAAGAGACTTACGTAAAATTTGTAAAACCATATGCAAATGACTTATAAATCATGCTCATGAGAATAATAATGTACTTGTTAAACATAGACTAAACTTATTCTAGAGACTGGATACGTTCAAATATTGTTTCTCGTTATACGCGAGGATAAACTAACGCTTATAGGTAAAGTCAAATATTTTCGTGTTTAAATTAAAAATTCAAGTTAATAGTTAAATGTTAACCTAAAAATGTCAGCTGTCAAATTAACTCCAAGAATTTCTTGTTTTCTATGTTCTCGGAGTCACGCATGCACATAAGCTTAACTAGATGATGAACATTGGGTTAATGGTCAAAGTTGACCAACTTAAATTTGTGGCGGATGTCACAGTATCCCCTAGTTTAAAGAATTTATTCTAGAAATTTAGCTCGTTCTACTATTAGAATTTTGCTTACCCAAACAAGTGTGCATAAATAATAGCATAATACCAATAAGTGTAAAAAAATATCCAACTTACATGAGCCTTGCCCGTCCTCGAGGAAACCCATCAAAGACCTTAAGCTGAGTAACAACTTTG